>JANHFR010007521.1:19226-31482 GCA_032468015.1 Mimophis mahfalensis | reverse complement strand
CCCCCCACCCCCCACCCCCACTTGCTGCTCTCAGAGACAGAGACTTCAAGGCATTGTCTCTGGCTGGGGGGAGGTAAGAAACTGCCACTCTGAGCTGATTCCCTCCCCTGGCTGAGTTAAGGGAGAATGCCTTGAAGCCCCACATGCTTGAAGAGCTGCACTCAAGTGGTCAAAGAGCCATGTGTGGCTTGTGAGCCATGGTTTGCCGACCTCTGCCTTATGCTACCTCTTCAAAACTTACTAAAACGCTGAATATAATTTATTTAGAATTTTAATTACAATAGTAAAAACTAAGACAACTAAACTTATATAAAGAGAAGAGAATGGCAAAAAGAACAAGTAGAAGAAAAGAGAAAACTAATATAACTGAAAAAAAGTAAAAGAAATATATGAAGAAGTGACTTCCAATCTTTGTCATAACAAGTATAAACAAATTGAGCAAACTTTACCTCCTGTAAGGTAAGAAACAGATATCAATATGTCCCATATCCCACCCTTTATCTATAACAAATCCATAAAACATCAAATTCTCAGTCCTGTTGTCTGTAAATAGTCCATAATGGGTTACCAGAACATTGCACAAAATCTCCCATTTTAATCTTGATCAGATAAGTCAATTTTATATTCCTTCCTTTTGCTTCTAACAGTCTTAATCTTTAATTACATTTAAAAATCCTAAAATTTGTAGAATGTGGATCTCATTTTCAATACCTCTAATGCTGCATATTTTGAACCTTGTAAATTTCCCACAAGTCAGAAAGCATTCAGTTACTGAGATGAGAATACTATGGCAGGCAGTTTAACTTCAGCCTGTGCCTCCTCAGAATCAGACTGGCAATATAGGATATATTGAGAGATTGCTACTGGGAAAGTCAGGACCAGGACTTTTTGTCGATTGTGTAAAACCACTTAAATTTAAACATTTAAATTTCTTTTAATTTTGGATTGAAGTTGCTTATAATAAAAAATGGAATTTAAGAGTTTGCTCTCTCATACCACACTTTTGAGAAACGAAAACTGCTTAGAGCTGTGTCTGATTTTTCCTTCTCTGTAGAATTTTGCCTAATTTAAAAAGGGAAGGGATTTAGATAGGTTTTTATATGCCACCAATAGAAATGGTTTAAAATGTTTGTTTTAGGCATAGAATAATAGTCAAAAGACATGAAAATTTTTTTAACTTTGGCCTTCATGCAAATTCCACGAATGCATAAAATAATTTCTGGAGAGGTCTTGAATTGTTTTTCCGCTCATACCTGTGAAACCTCTTTTACTGAAACTTCAGAGGATATCAAATATTGATTGTAAAGTTTGAACCTATTAATTATTAACAACTCCCTCTCCGAGCCTTTTAAACAATTGATAAAGGCTTAGGTCCAAATACTTTATCCCAAATATGAATGCAAGTTATTATTTAAACTTCCAGCAGAGCGTTCATGTGGGCAACTCTGTGACATTAAAAAAAAAATCTACTGGAAAAATGGCCAATATGTGAACTGCTTCTTGAATCAGTTTTGAATTGCTCAGATCACAAAATATTAATAATCAAAATGCTGCACAATATGCAGAGAACAAGTATGCAGTTAGGATTCCTAGCTATCACAAAGGGAAGAGCAAAACAAAATGCATGGTGAAGTTCCCGTGCCCTCAACTTGTGGTTTTAGTCTTAACTTAGCTAAAACAGTAACTCCATTCCAGAGCCGGACATGAATACAAACTCTGAATTCTGCTTATTTTAGCCCTTTGTCATTAATAGTGGCTTCTTGGACAAGTTCCAGAGAATCCCACAACCAGCCTGTGGATTCCGTGTCCTGCTTGTCACAAGCTTGGAATAAGAGTCATGGCGGCCGATCAAAGGTATAACCAGAACCCTTTAATTTTCAACTTGGGAACAAAATACAGGCACCAAACGGAGGATGAGTCCGTCCCGTTTAGAAAGAAGTTGGATCTGAAACCGAAATGAATCAGTATAACAGAACAGGCATGCGCCAGCGTGGTGGAACCAAAACGGAACGTGAAACCCTCACCCCTTCTCCCTCCGACCTCCCGGTACCCACCCATACATAGACACCCAGGGATAACGTTGATGAGGCCAGACGAGGGGAGGAGGTGGAGGAGGATTAACAGGGAAAGGGGGAATAATATGGGGAACCCACACCGGAGAAGCTATTGGGCTCACACGGACAGGGAGGGAAATAAGGGATAGCGCCTCAAACTGCGACTGCAAGATGGAAAACTCGGTGTCTCCGATGGTCGTTGGTCAAGGAGTAGGCGCCTGCACTGCCGCAGTCCCTGTGGCGGTCTCCTGTTGGAAAGGGGTTCTGGAAACGGGAAAGTGGGTCACCAACATGGATGGGGCCCTTGCGGCCTGGCCTCCCTGCCTCCAGGGTTGTCGAGCCGAGGGTGTAGCGGGCTCGACATTCCGCTCATGATTATGGATCATCTAAAACTGGTTCATTGCATTTAGAAGTAGGGAACAATTTTTGAAAGCTCTAACTGCAGTTGCTCATATATTCACATCTGTATGTTACATCTCTGAGAGCCCAGATGTGAAAGCTTTTCAAGTATTTCAGTATCTGCTGAAAGACCAAGTGCCATTGGCAACATTGCATCAGTTAATGGTTGGTGGCTCCAAAACCGGAGATGGTAGTCAGCCAGTTCCAGCAGGTTCCGGAGAACCAATAGCGATAATTCAGACAACCAGCAAATACCACCTCTGATTGGCTGACACCAGCAAATACCATCTCTCATTGGCTGACAGCATAGCCATGCCCACTAAGCCACACCCACAGAACTGGTAGTAAAAAAATTTGAACCCCACCACTGTCCAAAACCAACCTGGTAGAAAGTAGGTAGAATTTGAAAATAACACAAAGGTTTGCATGAAACTAGGCACAGGATTGTGAGAAATTTCATATAAGAAGATTTTGATTATCTCTTGAGAACATTGCTCTCATAGGAACTTATAGCTTATGTTTGTAAGTTTATATTAGAAATATATAAAATCATACAGAGGAAATGGCTTTTCCATAGTGGCATGTTGTGAACCCTTTTCCATTTCACTGAGTCAGCCAGAGGAGGGCCATGTTTTACTCATATAGAGAACTCTGAATCTCAAACAAGTTTTTATTTTTTATTGGAAGTAAGTCAATGACCTCCAATTTAGTTTCAGTGAGTGAGAGCCTTTAAGATTTGAAACAGTAGGTGAGAGCTTTGAAGAGTATTACTGAGTAGGAAGTACAGGAAAAAGATAGTTTTAAGTCAATGTTCTGCTGTGAAACAACATGTGCACATTTGCAGTACACATATCCCTTCTTCACTTTTCTTTTATAAAATGCTTTGCCTTCTCTTAGGAGATTGTGAGATCGTCAAAGGAAGCTCACATATGATGAAAACACATTGGGTCTGGTTCATATTAGTGGGTAAGAAGCTTTGCTTCAGTGGAAAAGAAGCTATAAGTAGTAAAATTACAGAAAAAGAGCATTAGCTAGCAGGAAGCAAATATTTGGAACATCAGGTAGCCACTTACTCCAACTATCATCATCCTGTCATGCAGTGCATGGGAGGTAATGATGAAGATTTCTCTAGCTGCTAATAAATTTCAAAACTACTTTTTAAGTTTCATGACTATCCTATACTATCTGTTGAACATGACTTAGAGGAGATGGGAGTGTGATAGAAGGAGTCTCAGCACACAAAGTTCTTCTAACGTGGACTCGTTTATTTAGCAGACATTATACAGGATGCATTCTATTAGCAGTTATCAGAAAGCGCAGGAAAAGCTCCAATGAGCTGCCCCTTTTATAGGAAAGCTAGGAGAACCGTTAGCAGGTGTTCAGGAAAGGATTGCAACATTTGAGTGGGCAGATCCTGACTACTCTCAGACAGGCTGTCTCCCAGTTGGAGTTAGTATGGTGTGGCACCCCGGCAGCCATTTTAAAGCACACTAAAACATGTAATTCAATAATGACCATTAAATCACATTTAGCACAGTCCATGCCCTGTTGACCAAAGCATTTGATGCCAAGCATAGAAATTCAAGGTAGATGAAGATGAATTTGTTCATAGCTGCCAAGAAACAAATTGTTTAAGAATATTGCTACTCGGAAGAGTCACAACAAGAATCGAATTATTTAGGGATTGGAAGAAGGGTCATGGATATTCTCATTGCATGTCCCAGTAGGCCACATTTTTATATACTGAAAAATAGTCTCTGCTTAATGGAAAATACAATATATAAGTATTGGTGAAAATCCCTTTCTGTCTAGATATATCCAGAGAAGTGATTATTGAGAATTAACAAATCCTTGTGTAAAAGAGGCTGTTTGAAAAACTGATCTCTGATAGAACTGTAGTCACTTTCTGAGAATACTCCCACTGTTAGAGGTGATTGGATTGTTTGATCATGTATCTGTGATAAGACAGGACATAAGTCTGCTCCATTCAAATATAAAGTATTTATTAAAGAGAAATAAAACAATAAAGATATAAAACATTAACTAGGCTAACTAAGTATGCTCCATGTGTGCAAGTAAGAGAT
Organism: Mimophis mahfalensis; assembly: GCA_032468015.1. Taxonomy (NCBI): domain Eukaryota; kingdom Metazoa; phylum Chordata; class Lepidosauria; order Squamata; genus Mimophis; species Mimophis mahfalensis. Next base: position 26,945 of record JANHFR010007521.1, on the reverse strand, counting down.
AGCAATATAGGGTAGAGAGAGAAGGCCAGAGGGTTTTTATTCTGTAGGAGGAGCTTGTGCTCTGGCTATATGTTATTGCTGGAGATGGTCAGATGATCTTCACTGTGACTCAGCAATCATGGCCAACAATATTCTGACAGGCACAACAGAAAGAAAATTGAAAAGTCCAAAATGTTCTCCATTAGTCCACAAAATCCTGATCAATAGGGATCAGGGATATTTTTTTTTACATTTAACATATGATAGGTTAAGTATGCTAGGAATTAGGATCATAGCAGGAAGTTTCCAGTGAGCTTGGAGAAGCCAATTTTGTTTTAGAAATATCACAACTTTTAAAGGGTTAGGGTCCCGTAAGAGTTGGGTCAAACTACAGAATGATCATGAAATGCTCACTGCTTGAGAAAAGGATTGTGATCAGGATTAGGTTAGGATTCTTAAAAACAAGAAAAGGAGTAGAAAAAGTGGGTTGTCTAGCTAAATTATTGGTGAACAATGGTGTTCACACCCTTTATAATAATCTATGTATTTAACCTAATATTATGATTGTACAAATAATATATATTTGAAAACACTGTTCTTTTCCCCCCATAATCTTTAGTTCAGCATTCAACCTGAAATAAAGTTACGATGAACATTTCTTGCCAATGCCACATCTTTAAGCAAAAACAAAGAAAGCCCAGCTTTCCAGCCTTTTGAAAAAGCACCTTTGGGATAACCATGACATGGCTGACTGAGAAACTCCATAGGTATTTGAAGCCAAATTTAGAGAGATAGGGCTAAGGAGCAGTTTAGGACATACCACTGTTGTAAATATAGACATTGATAGACTAGGCAGCTGTTTCCAGGGAGGAGAGCATCGAAGTATAGTGATGGGGGTAGAGACCCAAAGATGGAGGACCAAGAGCAGAGTGAGAGATGAGCTAAAGGGTGCAAGACAGGTGAAGAGCCAGAAGTAAAGATGAAGAAGTATAGTGAAGCATAGTGAAGAAAGTTTCATTCTCTGCCTCCTCCCACTTTATTTGAGCCAATGGCAAAAGGTGGTTACACAGTACAGCATTACATCATACATCATCCAAAGGTTGGGAAACATAGTTGTCCTGGCAACCAGAGTTATCAGGGGGCCCACCTTACATCCTGTCAGATAAACACAGCACTTCTCAAGAGAGTTTCTCATGGTAAGAAGATTAGTCATAGGAATACTGAGAGGCCATCTGGAAATCCCCTAGGTTTGTCAGCTCAGAGGCCATTCTGGTACCCCAATATTCCTACATATCACTTTAACATTATAGAGTGATTAACAACAGTGGAAGGAAAGCTAAGAAGGTGAGAGAGATTGATAGTAGAACACCAGGAAAATGATATGAGATTTAATCTACCAAATACTTCTCCAACCAGGGGCTGGGAGCCATGAATAGGAAATTCTTGCAGAATATAAACATTCGTTAGCATGATTATCTATAAATTGAAATAAAACAATTATTCACTGGAAATACATTAGAAAGGATCCTGAGCAGGCTGAGGAATGAATAAAAAATATCATCCCCAGTTATCTTACCTAGGGCTGTTCTTGCTGGTGTAGCATCTTTTTTAATCCAAAATGATACCCAGGATAGGACAACAGTTAATATACAGGGAATGTATGTTTGAATAGTGAAGTATCCCATTCTTCTACTTAATTCGAAGTATATAGTCATGACTATATAATCACCTGCAATAATAAAAACTTGATATCATTGGAAATGTAAGGTAAATGCAAATAAATAATATTTCCACAACCATCTGCAGTTGCCTGATTACAGAACACCTACATATCTTGGATGGCATGATCAATAGGCTGGAGGACCATGCGTCCTTCAAATTAACATAGACATTTTGATATAGTTTTCTTGGCAACGATGGGGACCTGGTTCATCAGTCCTGAGATTTCCCAAAGAAAGACTTTTCAAATCCATTCTCAATGTACTATGTGGTGGAAGTAGTTTACTTCTCTGTAAGCTGAAAAATAAGAAAAGCTTTCCAAGCCTACTCTGTGACATGGTGGTACAGAGAAAATAGCACACATGGAGGACAGTGGTGTAATTGATGGAGAGCATCGTCACACAGCCACTATCTTTGTATTAAATGCACCAAGGCTATGCTGTCCATACAGATATAGCTGTCCAATGGATGGATCAATCAGTTCAGGGCTATGAAATTTGTAACAGTCTCACTGGGATGTACCATACATCAAGTAAAATGCAAGTTCTGGGTTCATAAAAATAAATACTGGCTCCTGCCCTTTGGAACATCTTACCTCCAGAGGTGAGACTGGCTTTTATTCTCCTGAAGTTTTCAAAGAGCCTCAAGACCTGGCTCTGCCAAATGGCTTGGGGATTCAACAGGGGCGCTTCATACTGGACTGGTTAATTGATTAAAATCTAATCCCACCTTCTGACACCCCATGTGTCTGGCTCCCACTTTTCCCATCTGGTTTTGATGGCTTTTTAATGGTCAGTGGCTTTCTGCTGTTTGCCATGAGTGTTGATTTTAATGTCTTTTCTGATTTAATATTTTATGCTGTAAGCCACCCAGAGTTGTTTGATATGAGATGGGTGGCAAATAAATTTCCTAAATAAATAAATAAATAAAACCAAAACTACAGGGAGCAGGGAAGAAGATAAGAGTCTATAAGATTTTCAAATAGTCTTTTAAATTAAAGACATAGATTTAACAAATGTAGGAGAACACTCAAAGGGACAGAGTTGAGAATGAGCATCAAGGGTGGGAAGTTTGCTATTTCTTTTGCCATTTGGTAACAGTTACTCCATGTAGTAAATAGTCTCTTGCGGTATGAGTACAGTATGAAATAGAGTTATCAATAAATTGCTGTAGCCAATTGGTGAAGAATGAATCTATGCCATTCATGGTTATTCTGAGTTGAAGATCATTCTAGTTGTGCCAGAAGACTTCCTACTTGAAAGTTACATTAGCTGTGTAGAGAAGTTCATGTTCAGTATGGTTGTTTGATCCTTGTACATCTTAGATAATATCAAAGTTAGCAAAATTTGGAATATGAAAAAGAAAAATCTTTCATTTGTTAATTAGGTAGCTAATTATAAGTCAATTGATTATGGAAGCATATTTAACCATCAATAATTAAATATCAGCTTTAGTTGTGCTCCTTTGGCAGGTCAATTTATTGGGTTATAAAGTTGCTTATATCCATTTAATACTGAATTTAGACAGAGATCTCTCTGATGGAATAGTTCCTTTTGTGGTAGCATAAAAGAATGTGATAATTCTCTTTCATCTTTCAAGAAGATTTTCTTCAGAATTATCTCTGTAGAGTCTGTGAAGAGTTTTATATAGAAGTGTATAACAGTTTCCCCTTTACAGTAGAACCTCGGTTCATGACTACAATTGGTTTCATAACTTTGGTTGTGAACTGAGTTGGTTGTGAACTGAAACAAATTTTCCCATTGGGTTATGTGGAAATATGATCAATCCATTCCAGACCTCCATGAACTCTATTGTTTTTTTTTAAGATTTTGAAGTACACAAATACAGTACTGTAATTAAATATGCCACAGAATGCCCAGTGTTAACAGACATTTAACAGAAACACTGAGAAACACTGAGAAAACCATGAACAACAGAGAAAACTGTTCAGTCGGCTGATTCTGAGTGAGAGAGAGGTTGCTGTTTTGCAGGAGAGTTCATCTCCAAGATGGAAGGACGCTCTCTTTCAAGTGTTTTCTCTCTTGAGATTTCTTTGTCTTCAGGAAGTTTGGTTGTGAACCAAGGATTTGTTTGTGAACCGAGTCAAACATTTAGCTGATTTTTGGTTGTGAATCGAATTGGTTGCGAACTGAAGCATTTGTGAACCGAGGTTCCACTGTATATGAAAAAAATCTTGCAATGTTTCCTGATAGCAGTAGTAAAAGTATTAGTAGCAATCATTTTTAAAATATTTGCATAAAATATCTAGGTTAGTAGTGTCCTCCTAATATTTTGGACTTCAAAGCATCCAACAGTTTGGCCAAAAGCAAAGAATTATGTATGATGAGGCTCAAAACTTCAAGTCTTCTCCATTCATATCTACCTATCTATATAAAAACAGAGTGTGGCTGGTAGGCGGGTGGGCGGGTGGCCTACTGGCCCTACTGCACATGTGCAGGGTTGGCTGGAGGTGGCCTGGCCCTACTGAGCATGTACAGAGGGCTCTGGAGCCGGTGGGATAGTGGTGGAATGAGCAAGCACCACGCTGGAGTTTGGCCAGCTGGGTGGCGGGAAAGGCTGGGGCTGCGGGCGCCCAAGCTTCTCCTTCACCTTCCGTGCCTTGAACGCTGCCTGCTGCCTGGTACACTGGCCTGGGCTGTGAAGGAGGGGTCTCGCCACCTGATTGGGAAGAGATCCAGGGGTCTTTGCCACTTCCTTCTCCAGGCCAAATTATCAGCAGCCTCCATGGCTGCAGCCAGGCAAGAAGGGCCCCAGACCACTTCCCCAAGTCAGTTGGTGAACCTTCAGAGCCCAGGCTAGCATACCAGGAAGCAGGCAGTGTCCAAGGCATGGAAGTTGAGGGAGAAACTTGGCTGCCAGCAGCCCCGGCCTTTCCCACCGCCCCATGGTGCTTCCATGCTCCCTCCACATCCAAAACAGAGAAGGCGGCTCTGTGGTCAACGCTGCTGGTTTTGGACACGGGGGGAGAACAGGAGTGTCATGGGTAAGGCTCTGTATGATCAGCATGGAGCTGATTTACCTGCAGCACTAAAGGGATGAAGAATCACAGAGGAGAAGAGAAAAGGAAGCAGGCAGGAATGAAGAAGTAAGGGAGGGGGGAAGAAGGAGGGAAGAGGAAGGGAGGAAGGAACCAAGGAAGGAACATGGAGGGCAACAGAAGTGAGGCAGGAAGGAGGGACACAGTTGGAAGGTAGGAAAGAAGGTGGAAGAGAAGAATGAAACAGGCAGGAAGAAAGAAATAAGGGAGGGAGGAGGAAGGAGGGAGGGAAGAGGAAGAGAGGAAGTAACAAAGGAAGAAGGAATGAAGGAAGAAAGATAGAGGGGGACAGAAGTGAGGAGGGAAGGAGGAAGAAAAGAAGGAATATGAAAGGCAAGAGAACTGGAGAGGGAGGGAGGAAATAGAAAGGAAGAAAGGAAGAGAGAGGGTAAGAAAACTGAGGGAGGAAGGAAACATGAAGGGGAAGGAACACAGAGGGGAGAGATGACAAAAGAGGGAGGGAGAATGAAGGGAGCAAGGAAGGAGGGAGGGTGGAGGAATGGACAAAAGAAGAAAGGTGAAAAGAAGGAACATGGCACTCCCATAAAATATAACCTGGGCAATGCTGGTTAATCAGCTAGTAATTGAATAAATCTCTAGTCTTTATGAATCACTGTGTCCATTAAAAATCCAATTAGCTGCAGCAGCACAGCCATAGATTCAACATGGATAGAGTTCTGAGCATTTTTTCATCAGCATAGTTGATTCACCAACTGTGCTTGTTACTGGAGGAAAAGAGACTATAGCAATTACCACCGTATTTTATTATAAAACAGCCTCAAAACCTGAATTGGTTCCAAAAAATTCTCTGCTGACAGTACTAATCTTAGTAAAAAGTATATCTGCTATGAAATATCAACGATTTCAATAAGGTTTTTAAAATTACATTGCATATAGGACTCAAAACCCTAAAGATTTTGTCTTCTATTTCTGAATCTGTAGACTAGAGTTGAGACTTGAATTGCATTGATGTTATTACCTAGTTTGGGTAATGAAATGTCTGCAGGAAACAACCAAGGACCAAGAGCACCAAGGACCCCTCATTGCAATCCTGAAACTTGAAATGTTTGAATTTTCAATTGTTATCATTCATCATGTGAACCACTGTGGGAATTCTCATGGAGGAACAATGAGTTACAACAATAAGAAAACAAAGTGGTAACTGCTATTGACTATTTTGGAATTATCACATAAGAAGCATAGTAAAGAATCATAGTTAAGGATATAATTTAATTGCTGGAGAGTGGATGGACTGAATTGAATATTAAATCCTGAAGTAGCAATTGCATTCGAGGCTATATTCTTTATTTCTCTCATTTCATGTTAAAAGTATATTCTGTTCAGCCTTTATCTACATAAGTGTTTTTTCCCCAATCTGCTTGTTCAAAGGGATGCAATTTTCATACCCATATGTTCTTGGGACTCATTCCTTTTTAGCTGCAATTCAAACTGACAAAAAAACTTCATTATGGCTCTAACAACAACCAAGAAAGAAACTAATCAAAAGAAAAAGTCTTTTTGGTGGGCGGAGCGGAACCCAATTCCTCTTGCTGAGCCAACATTGTCTCATCATTAGCCAACTTTGCTGAGAATTATTCCTCAATACAGTCTTACTACATTTGCTTCACTTCTAAAACTGCCAGGTATTTAAACTTTTTTTTGTGACTGTCTATGCTGTGAAATTTATTCAATAGTATTTCACTTAAATACATATTGAAATATATGATTTTTTTTTAATGCAAAGGTAAACAGAATGCAATAGTTTGGGGTTATATATAGATTTTTCCTTTCCTCTCTTTTTCCTTTCTTCCCTTCCTTAATCCAAAATAAGAGTTTCCTCTCAAATCCGGCTACTGAAATGAAGATCAACGAGGGTAGACTTTTGTGTTACTTAAGCAATTCAGGCACTGCAAATAAAATGTCTAGGCTCAACATATTCCCAAAAGCCTTGTTGGTTGATTGTACTTGCTCATTTTATGCAGTTGGTTTAAAAGAAGTACTAAGTGTTCTATTTTTTGAAAATATCTTATTGTTTATTTTATGCATTGTGTTTGTGTTTATTGGGATTCTTAGAGTAAAGTACAGGTAGCCTCCAATTTGCAATGGCTCATTTAGTGACTTTTGAAGTTACAACAGCACTGGAAAAAGTGACTTATGACTGTTTTTCACACTTATGAGCATTGCAATATCCCCATGGTCACAGGATCAAAATTTGGATCCTTGGTACCTGGTTGACATTTATGATGATTGCAGTGTTCCAGGGTCATAAGACCCCTGTTCTGTTTTCCCCAAAGTACACGATTCAAAGTCAGTTTATTTAAAGCAAACCACCATCTTTTAATTCTTTAAACAAAAGAGCTGTTTTAAAAGTAAATGCTGTCCCTTTCCAAAAGCCAAATAAAATCTGGGAAGAGTGCCAAGAAGATAATCAAACTGGAGTCATTACCAAAGAATGCAAACAGAGTCCAAAGCTGAAGAAGTCCACAGAAAGTTGTTCAAGAGCACCAAACACATGACACAGACCAGTATTCCAGCAAGTTGCTTTCTGCAAAGAGCTGTTCCCAACCACAGCCCTTTTGACCCCTCTAGTGTGTGGTCCAATTAGTGGTCAGCTGTAGCCCGACCTCTCCCCTTTCAGCATAGCTGATGCTGCTGTTCCCTCCTCATTAATCACCAGGTTCTTGCATCAGCTAAGGGCTCCTCCCCACCACTCTCAGAACCCACTGGCTCCTGCTGACTCTTGGAGGGACCAGCCTCTGCTGGGATAATGTCAACAACCGATTCCCCCTCCAACTCCAACTCTCTCTCAGAGTCAGAATCAGCTGCCAAGTCAGCAGCACGCTGTGGAGCCACAACAATCCCCTTAGCAACCTTCTGACAAGCAAAGTGGAGCAGGCTGTAAGGACTTAGTCTAGCAAGCCAGCTGCCTGTAATTAGGCATGTTCGAATCTCACCAGGCTCAA
>JANHFR010007519.1:5938-16899 GCA_032468015.1 Mimophis mahfalensis | reverse complement strand
TTCTATTCTATTCTATTCTATTCTATTCTATTCTATTCTGTTCTATTCTATTCTATTCTATTCTATTCTATTCTATTTGGCTTCTGATGTTTGTTTTTGTTCCTTCTTCTTTGGAATTGTTGCAATAGTGGCTTTGATGTCCTTTGAAAAAGAATTTCTACCCTTCCATCTTCAGTTGTTTTCTCTAGCAGATATTCTTGCCAGACAATCCTGCTTTTCTTTGGTCTTAAGTTTTTTGGAATCTAGGTTGTTATTTTTTTATTATTATTTGAAAGCTATGAAATGTGTTTGAGTAAATGCAGCCATTGAAAAAGATGCCAAGGTGGCTAGACAATGTCACTAACAACATAAGCATAAGGTTACAAAAGTTCAAAGATGCAGTTCCTGACAGACAGTTCTATTGAAATGATGTCCATCGGGTCACGAAAAGTCAGAAGTGACTGACTGACAGAACAATAAAAATTCAGCTTTAGTTCCCCTTAAAACAAACAATCAATTCCCTTTAATGTTCTGCTAGTTACACTTCCTCAGTCAAGCCTTCCCTATCCCTTGGTTCCAGCTCAAGGGTAGCTAAACTTCTTGTTTCTCCTTCTAACTTCTAAAGAAAATATGGCCTATAAGATAAGTTGGGATTTTTTTGGTAAGGACCATGCTTAGCTAGGTTTCTGTCAGAAGGTTTTTGCTCAGTGATTGTTCGTGATGATGCTCCTAATGAAGTCAGGATGCTTGAGCTGGATTTTTGTAAAGTTAAACTGGTTTATTTAATAAAAGAAAATAAACATGCTGCAAGTGTAACTTTGTAGTATTTACATCTTTATCTGCAGCTTATCTGCTCTAGCCAAAGCATGGCATCAAATGTGACAAGGAGACGAACTGAGGTAAGGGAGGAGGGCATTTATAGTTAGGGGAAACTCCTCCCCTTCCTGTGGGTGGCAAAGCAGGAAAACATAGACATTCCTACTTATGTCAATTCATAATAAGTCAAATCATAATAAGTCTAGGCCAGCAATTGTTAATAGTTCTTTAACAGTTTACTTCCCAATAAATGTTAGCTTAAAGTTCCCCTTCATGTCTCTCTGATATATCTGTATTCTGGAAGGAACCACCACATTTTCTCCTTATCATTCAGCCAATAAAATGTACAATATTAATTTTGCAGGGAGACCTCGACTTACGACCACAACTGAGCCCAAAGTTTCTGTTGTTAAGTGAGACATTTGTTAAATGAGTTTTACCCCATTTTTCTTGCCAAATTGTTAGGCAGATCACTGCAGTTGGTAAGTTAGTAACCCAGTTGTTAAGTGAATCTGGCTTCCCCATTGACTTTGCTTGTCAGAAGATCACAAAAGGGGATCACATGACCTTGAGACACAGCAACAGTCATAAATATGAACCATTTGCCAGGCATCTGAATTTTGATCACATGAGGATGCTGCAAAGGTCATAACTGTAAAAAACAAAACCACTTTTTTCAGTGTTGTTGTAACATTGAACGGTCATTAAATAAACTGTTGTACGTTGAAGGCTATGTGAATTTGTTCTTCCACTACAGTAGAACCTCTGGTCACAACCATAATTCATTCCATAACTTTGGTTGCAATCCAATTTGGTCGTGACCCAAACCTAATTTTGGAAATTTGGCACTTACAAAACAAAAATGGCATGGAAAGAGAAATCGACTGCGGAAAAAAAAAGTGAATTCTTTGGTCAGACCCCAATTTGGTCATGGTCAGAAGTATTTGTGACCAGAGGTTCTACTGTATTTTAAGTCCTTATAAAAATTCCAAGTTCATTCCCAGGACTTATCAGCTGACAACAGACACTTTTAATATCCAACAGAACTCTTCTTCCCCGTTCTGTGTTTCTGTTGAACAAATTACATTATATTTTTCAATGGTTGTATTCCAGTTATGGAATTCACCCCACTAGGACTCTTTTATCTATGAAATCGTATTTGCTTTCCTGTAAAGGTTCAAGCTGATCTCAATTGGTTCCTGTGCTCTGAGATGATGTATAGTTATGAAGGTCATGAACTTTTAAGCCAAAGCTTTTCCTGATATTTTTCAATTAGCAGTTTACTAGGTCAAAGTATACTGTGACATTCCCATGTCTTTCTGTAGCACACACATTCTTATCTTAGATCTTTATTTTAGGATTTACATTTCTTACCTCCCCGGATTCAATTTGAAACCCTTCTACTCAAACTCCTCATGCTTCAACCAGGCATATTTTTACCAGTCCTTAGGAGCTGCAACCCATCTAATGTCAGTGGTTTATCATGTAAATAATTCAGACCACAGTTCTGGAAATTAAATCTCTTTTAGCTACATTTCCTCAGCCAGTTATTTATGTGGAACATTCTTCTTTACAGGCTTTTTCCATGGACTAAAAGGATGGATGAACTACTATTTGAATTCCCAGGATCCTAAACTTCCTCCTTAGATCTTTAAAGTCCATGCTGATATGGTTGCAATGGGGTTTTTTTGTTTTGGCAGTATCATTTGTTCCCACATATATCAACAGAAAGGAATTTGTATTACTGGGGATAAGTTAAATCTATAATGAACTTTACTGCTGGTAAATAGCATACTTCATCAGTTGATAGGTCAGTTGGTAATCTTTCATTCTCCTCAGTTCTTTATAGTGAATCCCAAATTATCATGGTTCTTTGTCTTCCTGCCTGGCCTAGTCATATTCTTCTTCCTTTCTTCTCCCAAGCTGCCCATGGTTCCACAACCTCTCACCCATAACTCCCCCCAAAAACTTAGATGCTATTTTATATGCAAGAGCCTGAAAATTATTCAACGCAAAATATCTAGTTCACTAGCCTGGTTTCTTTCACTAATTTCTTTATGATCAACAATTTTTGATAATTTTCTTGATCTTGCCAATCTTCATCCTCTATCTCATAAAGTGCATCTCCTTTGACCTTTTCTTCACTGGCATTTGGGGCAACTAGATGCCAGATTGTTCTTGGCAGGAACACAAACATGATGCAGCATTACAGACCACAACTGCAAGCTTCTGCCCATTTTTATTTTGGTTTTCGTGGCACCATCAGCAGAATCATCCTACCTCTTGCTTATGGCTCAGGTCTCTCAACTTAGTTAAGCACAAAGCTTTTAGGATTCCTCTGCTGACAAAATTAGCTTCCTCTTTCTGCTTATTCAGTGAATTATTAAAAGACTATCCTTTTCAAATGTAATAATTGAAATTGGGCAGAAGACAAGGCAATCCCTCAGGTATACAATACAATTTATATGGTAGGTTTTTGCTCAAGGATGCTATATGATTCCAGATGTTGCATATGTAATCCTGGTGGATACGGAAAACATTCACAGCATGACTTAAACAGTTATAAGTGTCTGGTTTGGGGATTTCTGGAAGAAACAGTGTGAACATATAGTCACTTTGTAGAATGTAGACTCTTTAAATGTCCAAGTGTATATCTCCCATTCTCTCTTGCTAACATGGACACTAAAGAGAGTCACGCCAGGTGGGATTATAGATACAGAAGAAATTAATATCTCAACCAACCAACCAGCCAGCCAGCCAACCAACCAACCAACCAACCAACCAACCAACCAACCAATTAGACTAGAACTGGAAGGGACCTTGGAGATCTTCTAGTCCAAACCCCTGCTCAAGCAGGAGATCCTATACAATTTGTCCAGTCTCTTCTTAAAAACCTTGATTTCTGGAAGCAAGCTGTTCCACTGGCTAATTGTTTTCACTGTTAAGAAGTTTCTTCTTAATTCCAGGTTGCTTTTCTCCTTGATTAGTTTCCATCCATTGTTTCTTGTCCTGCTCTCTGGTGCTTTGGAAAATAAATTGACGCCATTCTCTTTGTGGCAGCCCCTCAAATACTGGAATACTGCTATCATGTCATCCCTAGTCCTTCTTGTCTCTAGACTAGCCATAACCAGTTCCTGCAACCATTCTTCATATATTTTAGTCTCTAGGCCTTTAATCATCCCAATTGGTTTTCTCTGCACTTTTTCCAAAGTTTCAACATCTTTTTTGCAATGTGTTTCTCCAGGTAGATTGTTTAATTTCTAAATGCTGGATAGAATCAAGTTGTGATACTGGATTAGAAGAACATTTTTTTCCCCTAGCTAGATCCTACATAATAGTGATAGGACCTGTGATATACATTTTTTAAAAAAATCCCATTTATATGCCGCCCTTCTCCAGAGACTCAGGGCAGCTTACAATATGTGAAGCACAAATCAATGTGCTTAGCAATCGCTTTCATTCTTTGTATATGCCTGCTTATTATTAGCAACATTTTTACATTATTGCCCCCAACAATCTGGGTCCTCAATTTGCCTACCTCGGAAGGATGGAAGGTTGAGTCAACCTTGAGCCTGGTGAGATTCAAACATGCCTTAATCACAGGCTAGCTGACTGCTAGGCTAAGTCCTTACAGCCTGTTCCACCAAGGATGTTCTTCCTGAAGGAAATAAGTACCTAACTGATCAGCCCAGGTGGAGGAGAATTTGGGTTAGTTTATTTTTTTGAAGAGCAGCTACCAGAATATTTGCACATAGATCAGAATGAATTTAATTAGGCAATGAATATGGTAGAATGTGAAACTGAATGATTTCCTAGTTCTGTACAACCCACTTAAAAACAGATGGCTGTTTGACTAGCAGCAACCCTGAAGCAGTTTCATGAGGTATTTTTTCTACATGAAAGGTTTGTCACAGGAAGCAGCTGTTAGTCCAATATTAAGGGGAACCTAAGGGCAGATCATCTTGTTGCAGTTCCAATCCCAGCTAAGACCGGCGAGTGGTCTACTATCAAGTTACTTGCTATTAACAGACTGAATGAACCTCCTGATGGAAATGGGGCCATTTATGCCTGAGAACTGAGCTACCAATTCCCTAAGGAAACACGTCCATGATTATGCGTGAGAAAGTGTGGTTAATGCCATAGGCGATTGCCCTTTCTAATGAAAAGAAAACCGGTGAGATAAATTCGCACCCATGTGACGGTCAGTGTTGGATGTTGTATTTGGGGAATTATAGCATGGAGTTTGGCCAGTCTGGAATGGAGATAAATATTTACATGCCTTCTCTTCAAAAGCACTGCCATCTGTGGCATCCAGCAATGATCTTCCTGATCCCATTGGCTTATGTCTGTTTGATTTAATAGCTTGCTTTTGCTCTAACAAATGGCATTCAAAGCCATAGACAATTGAGTGAGATTTTTTTTAAAAAGCACAATTAAAAACAAAGTTTAAAGCAACTCATTAACAAATCAAGCAACTTCAGCCAGGAAAACAGCCCACGCATTGAAGGGTTGCCCAAATAAAAATATTTTATCTGTTCATCAGGAAGAATAACACAGACCGCTCTAGGCCGCTGGTTAGCTTTCCAACCTTCTCTGACTTGGGCTTATATTAGCTTTGTCATCTTTTTTCTCTTTCGTTTGGAAAAACAGAACTGCATTTTTTCGCTCCTGCCCAGAACCTAAACAAGCTTTCTGTAAGCTTTAGCCCAGCTCTGCACAGACATTAATTTTGTCAGCAGAATTATTAGGGGGGGTGGGGTGGGGTGGGGGAAAAAGAGATTTTCAGAAATTCATACTTGCCCTTCTGCTCTTCTGGACAGACTAATATGGAAAAATTCCAGCTGGCCAATTTGTGAGCCGAAATCAATCAGCCATCTCTACAGAGATTTATTAGTTTTTACTTAGGTTTTCCACTTTTTAATGCCAATGATTTAAACCCTGGTATAAACAATTCCTCCACATGCGTGATTCTAGAACTAATTATTCTTTCCTGTTAAGCACCATTTCAGGAAAAGTTTTAAAACCTGTTTTGCAAGGGTCACGATGGAGAAGCTGTTGGCTGGAGGTAGTTGGCAAGTAACAGAGAAAGCACTCCACCTCTCCCTTCCAAACTCTTGCATTTTTTTTAGTTTATTTTAATTTTTATAACTTTAGCCTGTTTTTATATTTACAATTGTTTGATGTTTTCATGTTTGATCTTGCTGTAAACCTGCCCAGAGTCGCCTTGAACTACAAGATGGACAGCGCCTAAATTTGATGATGACAATAATAAAATTTCTTTCTTTTCTCTGCATAGTTTTTCAACAGCTTCAGGAAAAATGTCATTTCCTGGCTTATTTGAAAAATGTCTCCAACTGAGCTTTTTCAGCTGCTCAAGCTAACAACTAAATGGATAGATAAACAATAATTTAAAAAGGAGGTGATTTCCAGAGAGGTTTTGTAGATTACCAAAGATGGGCACTGTGTCTTTATCCTGTCTCTTTCTCCCAAATGAGCTTTGCCAGGGACAGGATTGAGTTTAGAAAGAAAAGCATAGAAGAAATGATTGGAAAGCAGAATATTGTTGCACCTGAAAGACTTCATATCCTTCCCACAATATCATAAAATTACACAAATGAGATGAGGTGCCTGCATAGTAAAAACTCGGTGTGGAAATAACTGCTTAATCAGATACTTGAAACTCTAATACAGTGGTCCCTTGACTTATGAATTTAATCTGTTCCGAATGCACATTCGTAGGCTGAAAAGGTTCGTAGGTCAAAAAGCGGTTTCCTATAGGAAAGTGCCATGGGAGAAGCAGTTTTCGGAAAAAAATACAGTATTCGGAAAAATTCGTAAGTCGAGGAAACCGCATCTAAAATTCGTAAGTTGAGGAATCCGCATCTAAAACCACCAACGGTTTTCCGTTCGGATGTAAAAAAATTCGTAAGTGTGCGGCCACTTTTTCCGTTCATACGTCAAAAACTTCGGATGTTGAGTAGTTCATAAGTTGAGGGACCACTGTACTTCCTTATAAACCATAATTGGCCCCTATCCAATGGAGGTCCAGTGATCTTCCTATCTCCATTGGATTGGGCCCAATTATGATAACTGAGCGTCTGATATGATTTGAAATCCAAACTTATGGAGAGCACCAAATTGTTTATTTGGTACAAGGTTTATTTTTAAACATAGAAATGTGCCTCACCTATATTGTAATGATTCCTGAATGATATAGCTTGGTTTAAATTCAACATCTCCCCCAAATTTATAGGAAATTTATAGGTTGCCCAACTCCTTCATGCCCCTGGATAAGGTACAATATGAAACAATATAAAACAATGATAGATGAATATTTCATTATTGGTTCTTTCTATCTTTGTTTCTGCTTTTGTCATCTTCCTTTTCATTGTTATTTATCTCTACTGTCCAGCCAGCTTCTCAATCTCCAGTATAGCTCTCAATTTCACAGTTATTTTTGGAGTCAAATTCTCACATGCTAGTTTCACAAAAATAGTTTTGTGAACATGTCACTTGTAAAAATTAAGTGTGCCTTCCATCTGGAATTATTTATTACTTATTTGATTGTGTACAATTCCAATGGCATTTGAATATCTACCCCTTTGGATGGCATTTAGTTGTCAGATAAAAGAGTGATATTGAGAAAGGAATAGGCTTGCTTTATTTTGGTGTTGAAATCTTCTGCATATCTTCTTTTCCTTTCTTCTTCCTTTCCTCCTCCATCGCTCCTTCTCTCCTACTTCATTCCCTCTCACTCCCTTCGTTCCTATACACAACTCTGTGTTGCATTTCTATTTTCAGCAAGAAATGGAATTGCAATGATGGCACATGATACAGCACTATTTTATGAGGCAGCACGTAAATGGCATGTGTGAATGACCTTGGGGGAAGAGCAGAGACACAGGCAAGGAAATGGTGAAGTAAAATCTAACGTAATTTGCAGAAGGAATGTAGCTAGGGCAAGTGCCTCAGAAGGGATTTCTACTGGCATTGCAGAAGATCATTCTTTTTTGAGGAGTTAGTAACATATTTTCATTTCCCTTCATTTTATGAAAAAAAAAATAGCACTAATTTATTCTGAACCTATTTGTTTTCTTCCACTCTTGCTAAAAAAAGGGGAGAATCTTCATATACAGTAGTGGCCAAAATTGTGGAAACTTTTTGGGAAAAGTGTATTTTTGAGGTTTGATGGCTAATAACATCACTTTTTTTGGAGTAGTAGCATAATGTTATCTATCAGTGGAAAGATAATTTAATCAAGAATGTAATGCAACAATGTTTGTTCAATTATTTGTATTCTATGAAATGTTATAGCCAAATAACCAGAAAAAGGAAGCATACCTTGCTTAGGTTGATATCAGGTACCTTTCCTTCATCTGATTGTAGCCAATGAGCATCAGTGTTTAGAGAGCCAATCATGTGTCATCTTGTTTTGGCAATGAGCCAATCAGATCACAGTAGGATTCAGTTACTGATGTCATGTATTGAAGCTGAGAGGAGGACATTTGTCAGTGTGTTATGTGATCACTATCAAGTTGGTTGGGGTTTTTTTTTTGTTCTTTCATTTAGTGAGCTTGTAAAATGTAATAAAATTAAAGTAATAGTGCAAAGAGTTGACTGGTGCCCAGAAAGTGATGTAAAATAGTATTATTAAGTGAACAAGGCTACAGTTATAAAGAAATTAGAAGAAAAATAGGTGGAAACTTAACCAAAGTGCATTTCTAATTTTTTGAAGAGGTATAAGGAGACTCAGTCACTACAAAACCACACTGGTAAACACAGAAAAAGGTGCACAATAGCAAGCAATGATAGAAGAATTAAGAGACTGTGCCTACATGAAAGAAGAAAATCATCTCGGTGAATACAAAATGAAATGGCGCAATGCAGTGTGAAGTTGAATTCAAGGACTGTTTGGTGCAGACTGCAGGAATTTGGCCTAAAATCTAGAATTCTATGAAAAAGCCACTTTTATCTCTCAAACAAAGGTTGAAAAGACTAAACTGGGCTAAAACCCATGTTACCTGGGCAGAGGAACAATGGGAGAGTGTTATTTGGAGTGATGAAACCAAGATCTCCCTGTTTGGTAGTGATGGCATAAAATACATAAGGAGACACTTTCCCCAAAAGGTTCCCACTACCGTAAGCTATAGAGCAGTGGTGGTGAACCTTTTTGGCACCGAGTGCCAAAAATGGGAGCAAGCGAGCATGTGAGCGCACCCGCGTGCCGGAAACCAAAAGATCACATGATCTTCCATTTCCAGCGCTTCTGTGCATGCATGCAAGACCAACCTGGAAGAGTGACGGGCGACGGCTCTGTGTGCCCAGAGAAATGGCTTTGCATGCCACTTCTGGCACGCCTACCACAGGTTTGCCAGTGCTGCTATAGAGAGTACTGCCTTTTCAGACTGTCAGTCTCATTCCAGAGTTATCTAGCTATGGTCACATCTTGCAATCTTGTGATAAGAAACCTTGATCCCAAATTTCAAGAAAATCCCTGAAAATAGTTCATTAAGATGGAACCTCTGCACAGTCTTGAATGCTCAGTGCTGGGCATCAAGGGCCTTAGAATATCTCTAACATGAAAATTCATGAAATGAGGCTCCTAGCAGTTGAAGGGAGAGCTTCTTGTTTGGTATGTTGCTTTTTCATATTTCTAATTAATTTACTTGTTACAATGAAATAATAATGATGCTTAAAAGTCTCCTTACCCATTAGCATGTTCATTGTCTCTGGACCCTCCAAACAACCATTTTCTGGCATCTGGCCTGACACTTGGTAAAACAGGACCCTCACTAGTTTCTGGGGCTATAAAAGGGATGGAGGGAGGGATATTCTTTCAGTCTTCCAAGACTGATGCCCTGGCGTGATAGATCAGACAGGAAACATGGCCAGATGAGCTAATTCTACTTTATTGTAAGGTTACATTAACAGAATCTTGCAAGTTTGAAAGTATATCTCCCTCCAACCTGGGGGTGGGCTCCAAAATCTTTAGTAAAGGGTTCTCTGGCTGGTTGTTGGGTGGCCATGGTTGCTAGCTTCCTGCAACACAGTGAGGGGTGGAGGTTTACCTCCCTGGGCTCCAGAGGCTTTCCTCAATTTTCTGGCAAGGTGAAAATGGCTTCCCCCAGGCTCTGAAGACCAGAAATGGGCCCATTTCTGGACTTTTGGAACTTCCAGGGTGCCCATTTTTTGCCCTCCCCAAGCCTCTGCATGGGCCCTGCACTTACCTGGCATCCAAAACTGGCTGCATAGAGATCCCTGGGAGGGGCTGGGCAGGGGGGAAGGGCCAGCCAGGGATGTGTGGGGCCAGCCAGGAGTGGGATTTTGGCGTTCTCTGAACTGGGCAAACTCTTAGCAACTTATGCGAACACCCAGCAGCCCACCCCTCCTCCAGCCCCATTTCCCTTTACAGTTCAAGAGACTAGAGAAGGTCACTTCTGAGTTTCTTGCCCCATCCCAATTCCTGCTTTGGGCTAAGTTCCTTTTATCTGATTAATCTCTTGGCTGTGTCTTTTTGTTCTGTCTCTCAAGTACATTTCCACATACCATTATATCATGCTCATCTTTCTAGCCAAAATGTCATGGCCATAGAGCTTTCTTTCATATTTTGTTGTTGTTAGTTGCGAAGTTGTGTCCAACCCATTGTGACCCCATGGACAACATTCCTGTCCTATACCATTCCCTGGAGTCCATTTAAGCTCAGACCAACTGCTCACTGACTCCATCCAGCCACCTCATTCTCTGTCGTCCTGTTCTTCTTTTGCCCTCAATCTTTCCCAGTATTAGGCTCTTCTCCAGTGAGTCCTTTCTTCTCATTTGGTGGCCAAAGTGAGTTTCATCTTCAGGATCTGGCCTTCTAAAGAGCAGTCAGGGTTGATCTCCTCTAGGACTGAAGGAAGCAATTATTCATTCCTATCTGTAGAAACAGGAATTAACAGCAGTTAAGATACTATCCAAGGAGCATTTTCAAAAATATACCGATAACAGCTGTCACCCTCAACAGCAAGCAGAGAGGAATACTTTAATTCATGGTGTTGAAGCTTTCACATTATTCTGTTCTTCCCAATCTCTATACCAGTGGTTCTCAACCTTCCTAATGCCGTGACCCCCTTAATGCACTTCGTCACATGTGGGGACCCCCAACCTGTGGGCGGAGCGTCGGAGAT
>JANHFR010007518.1:20837-32672 GCA_032468015.1 Mimophis mahfalensis | reverse complement strand
CGCATCTTCAAATGGCCAAGGTTGAGAAACACTGGCTTAGAACCTAAAAGAAATGGTTTGTATGATCAATCATATTTATAAATCACATCTGTGTGGGCGTGTGGACCTATGCCTTGAGTCAGTTATGATTCCTTCACAAGTCCCTGAAGTTATTTTGGGAAGAATTTTAGAAGTGATTTGCCATTGCCTCCTTCCTACTTCATTCTTAAGGTAAGACTTAAATTCACAGTCTCAATCTCTAACTAAAACATGCTTCAAAAGTACTGTTCAGTTGGCTGCATTTAGGTTCTGGGGCATAAAACAGACTTGGCTACTTTCATGATGGATGACTTAGGCAGCAAATTAATGGCAAAAGGACAAAATTGTTCAAATTCCTAAATGTCTCTGTGACCTTCTATAGCACTGACCATGATATTGCTCTTGGCTGTTTAGATGGCATAGGACTTGGAAATGTTTTAAGCTAAGAATCCACATTATTTAACATCTGCATAAAACTTCTGGAAGATATCCCACTGTAGGCAAGGTGTCAAAAGCTGACTAAACCTTATTGAGGGATGGGGGAGAATAAAAGTATTTTCTACTCCATTATTTTTTAACTCAAAATTTTTAATCTAGAAAAAGTGATACCACTAATCTTCCCCCTCCTCTCACTTATGGTTCTACTACATAAGCATGCGCAAAGTACATTTTTCCCATTGTGCAAACCACAACTCACTTCACACTTACACGTGTACTCAGGGATACTGAATTAATCCCAAGGTAGTTGGGAAAAAGATTGAAGAAGCCTCAGTCCTTTAAGAATTGCTGTGATAACACTCATGATTTCAGCCGATAACTTCTAAGGGTAAAATATATTGTGTATCTTATATATATTCGTTTGTATTTATATTTTCTGTCAAAAATCAAAGCCTCATTACATGTGCAGAGTGCCACAACTGAGTATGTTTACGTACTATGAATTGAACAGATGTAATCAAGGCTTTCAGCTGAGTTAAAATGCTGAGGACACCCACTACCCCTTCTGATTAAGTGCAGATGTTTAAGAACATAGCACATGAGGAGCATGATGTTTTTTGGAAGAAAAATTGCTATATCCCTATGTAAGCCTTTCACTGTATCTGAAAAATTCCAATAAAAAGCTTTTAATTTTGGCTTGTGACCTGAGGCTGAAATCATTCCATTTTAGGTGATTAGAAAAGAGGTATAACTGCATGATTAT
The DNA here is from genome assembly GCA_032468015.1 of Mimophis mahfalensis. Taxonomy (NCBI): domain Eukaryota; kingdom Metazoa; phylum Chordata; class Lepidosauria; order Squamata; genus Mimophis; species Mimophis mahfalensis. Next base: position 31,453 of record JANHFR010007518.1, on the reverse strand, counting down.
TTTTTTTAAGTACAGAGAGAAGGAAGAAGCTTGTAAAGAACAAAATAATAATCTATTTCTGCTGGATTTTGAACAAGCAACATTTGAATTAGGAAGCAAGAGTTATAATAACTGTTATTGCAACACTCAGACTAAAGGGGGCGATGCAAAAGCTGTGAGTTAATGTTAGTAGTTTGCTCAAGGGGCTAACCTACAACAAACATAAGCCCAAATGACACTGATAGATATTGAGCTCAGGTTTCTAAATAAGTTTATTTGCAATTCCAGGAGTTTTGTGGGGATAAAAGTGAATTTCTAGGAGAGGCAGAAAGAGCTGGAAACTGAAAGAGAGACAAGCTGGCATTCTGAAGAGCAGTTTTAGTGTATGTGGGGCTCGGTATTCTCTCCATACTCCCATTCCTGCCATTGCCTGTCTTCCCATTGTCCTAATATAAGGTCTTTCATTCTACTGTGTGGAAGGAGGAACTTTTTTTAGTTATGTCAATGTATTAAATATATGTATAATTTGAACACTATCTAAGACAATTGGGAGGGAGGAATCACTAGGGATTTCATATTTCTTCTAACTGTGGTTACATTGGAAAAGGTACGAGGGGGTGCGGAGAAGTTCCTGGCTTTGCCCCCTTCCAGTTGAAATAGAAAATAGAAAAATGAGTGTGGGGGACATGACAGCCTAATATCTTAGTATGTAACTGTGCAAATATCAGGTCTTTGCAATTCTTAAAACTGTTTTGTCTTTTAGTGAGAAGCTATGATGGCAGAGGCACAAGCAAGTTTCACATCGGTGGAGTTAACAGGCCATCATGAAGTTTTTGTTTCTCCAGGGAAAGTCATCAAAGGACATTCACACTGAGACGTCACAAACACTGGGGGAGAAGTGTCCTTCCTACAGCACTGTCAAAACCTGGATATCTCATTTCAAGACTGGGCATTTCACTGTTGAAGATGAGCCCTGCAGCAGACCACCCCCCAACCTCAACTGACCCAGCAACCTGCAATGCTGTCCATTAGCTGATTATTGTGGACCGGTGAATATCTGCAAAAAAGATAGCCCAGATACTTGACATATCACAGAATCATGCTGGGTTTATTAGCAACACTATCCTATACATGTGCAAGCTTTCAGCAAAGTGGGTGCCAAAATGTTTGAACAGTGATCAGAAGAAGAAATGAGTTGAAGCATCCAAAGCCATTTTGGCCCATTTTGAAGCTGCACAGGACTTTTGGGCTAGGTTAGTGATTGAAAATGAAACCTGGCTCCACATCTATGATCCTGAAACCAAGGAACAGTCAAAGGAATGGTGCTACAGTGGATCCCCATGGCCGAAGAAGTTCCAAACCCAGAAATCGGCCAAAAAGGTCATGGCATCCATTTTCTGGGACAAAGATGGTATTCTATTCATGGACTACCTACCTCAGGACTCTAGTATCACCAAACAGTAGCATGCCAACCTCCTGGACCAGCCTAAGGAGGCAGTTAAAATGAAACGCCCCTTAACCAAAGGGATCCCTTTTTTTGCAGGAAAATGTACCTGCACACACATCCAACATTGTGGCTGCCAAATTGAGCATCCTGGGTTTCCAAATGGTCCACCATCCCCCCTACTCACCTGACCTGGCCCTGAACCAATCTGTTCCCGAATTTGAAGAAACAACTCAAGGGGCAACATTTTGAGGACATTTCTGAGGTAAAAAAATGCTGCTGAGAGCTGGTTTGTGGCCCAACCAAAGGACTTTTATGTGAAGGGTCTAGAAAAGCTGAAGCTATGCTTGTACGAAGTGCATCAGACTCAGGGGGGAATATGTTGAATAAATATGTTATTTCATAACTATGGCTCTCTTCTTTCTGGGCAAAGCCAGGAATTTCTCAGCACCCCCTCATACTAATCTGTAAACACTGAAAGAAATCATTGTGAAAACAAGTGTCTGGATCTTCCATATTTTTGCCAAGTCTTTTCTAAAATAGTTTTCTAGTTTCTAGTTCCCCAGATTACTAGCTAACCCAGCTACATTACATTTCTCTTTGTGCAGTGCCATTAATACTTGAGCAGTCAAGAGACAGAAACTTTGTCACTCACTTGTTCGCTTCATCTGATGCCAGCCAAACTACTGTATTGCATATGATACAGTAGTTTAAAAAAAACCTTCTGTTGTTTTAACCATTCAGTCATGTCCGATTCTTGGCAACTTTATAGGCAAGAGGTCTCCATGCTACCCTGTGAAGCACCAGTTGTTTGATGTTCATCTTTGCATCAAAAATGTAAAGAATATTACTTTTAACTATAAAAGAACTCTACATGTTGTGTAATAGTTAAGCCATGAAATCATCTGCCATCGGATACAGAAAGGACCACCATTTTAGCTGGCTTGTAAGGGATCTAGGTTAATTCATAAAGAATCGGACCAAAAAGACTACTAGTCTTGATTTCTGTTTTCTAGATCTGGAAGCACAAACAGCTTCAAGTGAACAACAGTGGGGGTTTTTTAAAAAAAGAGCTTATTGTCCTCCTGCCTGATTTCGTGAGCTTCCAGAAAACACCTTATTACAAAACCTGCTGCATTACACCTTATTGTAAACACCTTATTGTAAAACTGCTGCATTACAAAAAATGGTGGCTTAAATGGACTGTCAGCCTAAGAGACTGAGGATTGCTTATATTACTCACAATTTGTCAGAGTTTGGATACTCAAACACATTAAACAAAATGTTCCCTGTGCTGAAAGTCTGTGGTTCATCAGCATCCAGAATCCTCTGGGATCCCATGGCAGGGATGAGTCTATGCAGAAAGGTTTCCTTGGAGTTAGAAAGTATGTTTGAAAAATGTGGTTCTGAAATATATTATCTTTGTATTTTATCATAAGTTTAGCTTTTTCAGAAAGTCTGCCCTCCTCCCCTCCCTTGGCTGCATATTGTGGAGCCGGAGAATCATCCACCAAACTCACCGCGTTCAACTTTTCTGTACTGTTATGAAACAAGAGGGAGAAAAATACCAGTTTCCACCCACAGATTTCTTTATTAAGTTGAACTCCATTATTTTTCACCATGGCAAGAACCATTTTCTCCTCTGAAAACTAAACTGCACATCACAGCAAAAGGGAAGGGAAATGAAAAGATGAAGGTCAAAAGGGAGGAATATTGCTTACTTGGCCATATTTCTGCAAAGAATTTTATCCCCTGTAATCAACCAACATACCATAATGCAAGAGGCAAAATTATTATCCAAGACAGCATCAACAGAAGAGAAGGAGAAGGAAGAACAGAATGAAGGCATTGTTTTATCATTGGGATGGGTAGGGAACCCATCAGAAATAATCACATTTTAATTTCTAAACCTCAAACTGTACAGGTAGTCCTCAACTTACAACAGTTTGTTTAATAACTGTTCAAAGTTACAACAGTACTGAAAAGCTGAGTTATGACTGTTTTTCACACTTGCAACTATTGCAGTGCCCCCATGGTCACATGAAAGGTAGAAATTCAGGTCTTTGGCAACTGATTCAAATTTATGATGGTTGCAGTGTCCTGGGGTCATGTGAAAAGCTTTTGTGACCTTCTGACAAGCAAAGTCAGTGTGGAAATGAGATTCACTTAACAACCATGTTACTAATATAACAGCTGCAATGATTCACTTAACAACTGTGGCAAGAAAGGTTGTAAAATGGGGTAAAACTCACTTAAACATATGTCTGACTTTGCAATATAAATTTGGGGTTCACTTGTGGCTGTAAGTTGACAACTACCTCTATAGATTTACACAAGAAATATACCACCTAGTTAATGTGCCACTAGGGGATGGAGAAGAGCAGGGGTGTCAAACTCACGATGACACGTTGTCATCACATGACATCACAACTTTTTCCCTTTTGCTAAATTGGGTGTGGGTGTGGCTAGCACGTGACACATCCGGGCCACAGGGCGGGAGTTTGACACCCCTGGAGTAGAGAATAACAATCGAATGGTGGGACCTGAGTCTTTGATAGACCAAATATCTATTTTTAGGTTTTTATAAATAACTTACCAAAATTAAAAATTCCAGCCTCCTCACTCTGATGCCATTGAATCACCACTGCATTCCCTGCAGTCCTCAGCTACTCCCCACCACACCAGCCCTTCTTTAAACAATCCAATCTCCAGCTGCAAGAAGGTTGATCATCCTTGGCAATTACTGTAGCTGTTTCAAAAAAATAATATGGTAATTACAGTGCATCGTGTTTTCCTAGGATTATTTTAGGAGCATCTTTTTCCTCTAAACATAAAATAAAATATCTCACCCAAACGGAATTTCTGAGTTGCCTGGCCCTGAAAGAGGAGGATATATTAAAGTGAGAATAGATAATATAATAGATACATTTTGGTCTAAAGTTCACCTGATGCCTAACATCATGAGTTTGGTGCAAACCCCCTTGCATATTTCTTCTGAGACAATGAGGAACAATGAGCTCATTTGAGAAATATTTTTGGATATCGATGAGGATTCGAGATAGTAGATAGCATTTGTGGATAACCATTTGTTTGAGATTTTATTTTATTTATTTTTATTTATTATGGGACTTGTATGCTGCCCTATCTCCTGAAAGGACTCAGGGCGGCTCACAATAAAAACACGAAATACAAAATTTTAAAAAGTATTAAACCTAAAATCCCATATGAGATGGTGTGAGGAGATCTGCCTTGGCAGGGGGTTGGAGTAGATGACCTTTCCAACCCTATGATTTTGTGATTCTGTACCAACAGTAGGAAGGGACATGGTGGCTCAGTGCTAAGAAGCTGAGTTGTTGATCAGAAAGGTCAGCAGTTTGGGGGTTTGAATCCTGAGTGCTGCATAACAGAGTGAGCTCCCACTACTTGTCCCAGGTTCTGCCAACCTAGCAGTTTGAAAGCATGTAAAAATGCAAGTAGAAAAATAGGGACCACCTTTGGTGGGAAGGTATTTAGTCATGCCAGCCACATGACCACAGACACATCTTCGAACAGCTCCGGCTCTTCGTCTTTGAAATGGAGATGAGCACTGCCCCCTGGAGCCAGGAATGACTAGCACATATGTGTGAGGGGAACCTTTACCTTTACCTTACCTTACCTTACCTTACCAACAGTAAGAGGGTGCCTTGAGCATAACTTTGGTATTCTTAAATGGACATAATCTACTCAGTCACACACTTTCCTGATGAGTTATTTTATTTATATTTCCTATTTCTATTTCCCTCAGGTTTTGGTTTTTTTAAAAAAAAATATTGTTTTATCATAGAAGATAAAATACAAAACAGTAAAATGAACAGGCAAAATGAAACAAAATGGAGACATACTTTTAACCCTAACAACAACAAAAAAGAAAAAAATAGTGTACAAGAAAAGGAGGAAAAAGTGGTCAATTAAATTTAACATTTAATGTGCAGGATCCACCCTGGCTGGGTGCTGAGAGAAAAAAAAGCAATAAATTCTCCTCCCCTTTTACAAAAGAGTTAGAGTTTTGGGTGTAGCAGAGCAGCTCCCTCGAGTTGCATATGAGGTTATCCTGAGCTGTTCTTTAATGCAGTGGTCCCCAACCCTTTTGGAACCATTCATGGAAGACAATTTTTCCATGGCCCTTGGGAGGGGGGAATGGTTTCAGTTTCACTCACTCACCCACCGCTCATATTCAGGTGTACAGCCTGCTTCCTAACAGACCAGTTGGTGGCCCAGGGATTGGGGATTCCCACTTTAATGTATTTTCTCCTCTTCTTTCAGTGCTATATTCCATACAATTAGTTCACTGTTTAATTGGCCAGCTTTTTCAGATACATTACCACCAGTGGGAAATCAATAACTAAATGAAGATGTTACTATTTGTCACACACTTGGCACTGTACTTGTTTCAATAAGTCAGGAATTGTATAAACTTAGTGTAGACTAATGCTCTATGCTGCTTCATGAGAATAACCTCCTCTGTGGCTGACATCAGCACCCTACAGACTTCTTTTCCTCATGTACTAGAAGTTGGAGAAAAAAAAACTAGCACAACTGGATTTCCATCTGCCTAGGAAGACTTACTGTAATTACTGACTCAGACTATATCTCCACATAGCTCAATAAGACATTCCTGGATAAGTGAATGGTGGTTTGTTTCAACTCTTACTTGAAAACTTTCCTCAGGCTCAAAGATGACCTCAGTTGAACCTGATAAACAGCATGACTTGGATTTTACTTTTTATTTTGTAAGCAAGTCCTGTCTATGGCAGTCAAATGAGTTCCACAGTGCAGGTACAATTTGTGAACATAGAGTCAGGCTTCCAAGCATTTGAATCTGAAATAAGAGCAATAATCACCATTGCCAGCTATTACTCACCCTGAATGTCAACTCCAAATGCAAATGCCTGGCCTTATATTTCCCAACATTTTCACATACTGTCTTCACTGAACATATTTACCGTCTAATTATTTGTTAGAGCAGGCATACATTTGAGTTAGTTTGCAGCAATTTATGAGCTGAGAGTCAAAACGTGTATCATGTTTCATTATTTGTCTTTGTTTCCTAAAAGGCTGATACGTTTATTATATTGTAATATAAGTTTTAAAACTTCTGAACTGCAAGGAGCTTTCATCATACTGATTTTTTTTGCTAGGGAAAAGATGGAAGGTTTATCATGAGATACCCATTATTTTGCAGGGAATGTTTAGGACTTCGGCCAGTTCACATGGAATATAGGCAGTAGCCATTGGATTTTCACATTGTTCTGTTTGACCTGACTATGCACCCCAAAAGGCATCCATCACTCTCCTGTGACTGCTCAGTGTAGTGGAAAATCAGTAGTCTTCAGGGGAACTATGTCTCAAGGCATAATGCTTAATAAGATTCTAAGCAATGCAGGGTTGCTTAAAAAAAATAAGTTACACTGGTAAAATATCCTATTACAAGATTTTCTGCTATTTTGTGAAGCTGTGCAGTGACTCACATTCGAACAATAACCTGTGATTGGGAGAGAGCACAGGTGTCATCCTAGCCCCTGTCAAGAGCACCTTAGAGCAGCTGCTTTTTTCCCCTGTGTTTCCCTTTTGCAGCTGATGTGCAATCCCAGAAAAAGATGCACAAGGTTTAACATGTTTCTGGCATGCCCAAATGAACTCTGAGACACATTACATCCTTCAAATCCTCATAATTGGATAGCCCAATTATTTTCTTCCTTTCTTTTTTCTGCCTGTATCCTGCTCCTTCGTTCTTCTTTAACAATAACTACCTGATGACCTGGCTTTGCCTGGGTGTAGTGGGGCCTGGCTAACTCATCCCACCGCCTCCTCCACTGCCTCCCCAGTTCTGTCAGCCCCACCAGACCCAAACTTGTTCCTAACGCTTCCTCTATCCTGGGAATCAGTCTGGAGGCAGAAGGGGAAACTCCATAGCAAAGGGGTGTGCTCCACAGCATCCTCATCCTCCAAGTGCCCGTACTCACCTCCCCCAAATCCAGCTTTAGGTAGGAAATTTGTGGAGGACCCAGTGCCAAACCCCATTGCCCTATTGAGACGGCGGGGTAGCAAAGGCCATTGCCTCCTCAGCTATTGTTCCTATAATTCCCAGTGTTCCTACAATTCCCCAGGCTGATTTGCATGGCTTGCCTCTATTGGCTGGAGTTTGCTTGTGTTACCTGGTAACTGTCTGCACATGCTCAGTACAGGTTTTTTTTCTGTAGAGGTGTGGGGTGTCCACTTTGGGACCCTTTTTCGGGGAAAAAGACTGGTCAACCATGTTCCTGACACACACACACCAGCGCTTGTCTCTGGAATTCAAAGTAGGTGCCTGTCAAGTTTGGGCCACAGGTGAAAAAGCCTATTGGAGACATATGCACAAACACCGGCACCAGATACTTCTCTTTTATAGATATAGATTTAATTGACTAGAACAGCGTTTCTTAACCCCAGAAAACTTTAAGATCGATGCACTTCAACTCCCAGAAACCTCCAGCCAGCATAACTGAGCTAAAATAATGGTAAATACAACTATTCTGAACTTTAGGTGGCAATTGGTGTACCTTTGGAAGATGTGAATGACCATATTAGGGGCATATTGTCATGGAGAAAACCCTTGTGGCCTCTCAGAGTTGACATCAACTTGATGGCATATAATCAGTTAAACAATGTTTTTTGGGGGTTTTTAATCTAATTCCTAAACAAATTTCTAAAATATTTTTTTCTAGGATTTCAGTTTCCTCCCTGATCATTTCATCACTTTTTAATTTTAATTCCATTCACTCTGCTGGAGTCCCCATATTTGCTGCTAAATCATAATATCTCTATACATTATCTGAATCTTTTAACCTTTACTGTTCCATAATCTTTTTGACCACATTCCTTGTATTGGTCTTTTTCTCTCTATACACATTGTGCAGTATATTTCTCTCCCCCCTCATTTACATCATCCTCTCATATACCTTTCCTTTTTTTATCCATTGCCACTTTTCCATCATTTCACCAAGTCTCCTTCACATTTTATAACTCCATGTGCTTCTGCAGCATCTTGTATTTTATTATTATTCTGTCTCAAGCAACTAATTCCATGTCTTCTTTGAACGAATGCCTACATCCATTCTCCATTCATTCTGTTGGGAATTTGTCTCTCCTACCACTTTTTCATACAGAACTGATACATTGTCTTCCTGCAGTTCTCTTTCATCTGCATCATCTTTCACAATTAATACCCATTAGGCACAACAGCTAATTACCAAACATGGCAAAGTATCTTTAGCACATAAGAAGAATATGCTACAGGAATCCTCAGTAAGTATGAAAGCTTAAAATTCCATTTCTTAAAAGTTTCCCTTTTTTGTATAAAGTTTGCACCTTCTCGCTTGACAATTTTAGATCAATAGACATCAGAATTTAGACTCAGCCAGATTAGACGTTCAGAGCAAATGTCTGCTTCAATCCTCCACCCTGCCTTCTGACCTTACTCAAGCCCTTTCTAAATAATGTTTCTGTGTGCCTGTTTTTTCATGTAATATTCTTGTAGATCTTTTAACCTTGAGGCAGATTCATATGAGGTTATAGCAGGACATACCGATGGAGTTCACAAAACTTAACTTTAATAAAGAAAGTTAAAGACTCAGTGTCTGCATTCTTAAAACTTTTTTTTTTAAAAAGGCAATGTTCTTGTGAGTTCTAGTAGAGCTCTTCAAATTTAAATGCTTACCACATATGCAGCCACTCTGTAGTTTAAATCTGTTATTTTTACAGATTACAGACTACTGTAATTCTTTCTACATGGGGCTCCCCTTGAAGAGCATCCGGAGGTTGCAGCTGGTGCAAAATGTGGCCACGTGGGTTATTTATGGAATGCCTCCACTTTCCCATATGACACCTCTCCTGCGTGGCCTGCATTGACTGCCAGTGACCTTCCGGGTGCGATTCAAGGTTTTGGTTATGACCTTTAAAGCTCTCCATGGCTTAGGCCCAGGATACTTGCGAGACCTCCTTCTGTCACTGACAGCCTCCCAGTGACCAGTGCAGTCCCACAGAGTTGGCCTCTTCAGGGTGCCGTCAGCCAAACAATGTCAGCTGGTGACCCCCGGGGGGGGGGGGGGTTCTCTGTGGTGGCTCCCACTCTTTGGAATGAGCTACCAATGGAGATCTGGATTGTCCCTGACCTACGTGCCTTCCGCTAAGCCTTCAAAACCTGGCTGTTTCAGCAAGCTGGCCTTTCCCCATAAAGTACTAATTTTAAATTTTAAATTGGTTGGTTTTAGCGTTTTAAATTTTTAATTCTTTTTGGTCCAAATGTATGATTTAATCTGATTTTAATTTTTTCATTGTATGTTTTAAATGGACTGTAAGCTGCCCTGAGTCCTTTGGGACAAGGGTGGCATATAAATTAAATTAATAAAATAAAATAAAAAATTTAAAAAAAAATTCTTTGTCAATGTATCATTGAGGGGAAACATGAAGTACAATGGTAAGCAATGTATAAAACTCATTCCGGAATCATATTTATGGCTTCTAATCAAAGGATTTAGCAGTCAGACTTACAATTTTTCCTCATTCATAATTGATTGCCTGGTATAATTAGACTAATTATGTATCCATCTTGCAGTTGCTCTGATTTATGAACCTAGTTGCCTGGCTTGTTTCTATAACGAGTGGAAATATCTCAGGACCCTGATTCACTAAGTATGATTTAGAGCATACCTCTTTGAAATGATAGGCAGTCAATATTATTTCTTGACCTTTTGTGCTAGTTGAGGCTTCATGGTTAATTTGGTGTAGCATGATGGGTAAGAGGTGATCTATCATAGCACTGACACAGTTCTCATTTTGTGACACAGGTGGCAGGCCTGTAGCAGGAGACTCTGTCTAGAGCTGGACCTCGCAGAATCAGACATAAAGAACAGATTGTAAAAGGGGATTTTGACAGATGTCATTCAAAGAACAGAAAACTAAAATTCGTAGGATAAAAGGAAGGGCAGGAAAGCATAAACTGCAGGTATGAGGAGGGGAAATCATTTCTTTTAAAGGCACTGCAGAGTGAATTTTTATTTATTTATTCATTCATTATTAAAATGTCTAGGCTGCCCAACTAGAGCCTCGGTGGTTCACGGAGATAATGCCTCCTAAAGTACTACCAGCTGCCTGCAATTAGTGCAGGTTCGAGTCC
>JANHFR010007516.1:18295-34406 GCA_032468015.1 Mimophis mahfalensis | reverse complement strand
AGCCTTTGTTTTGTAAACTAGCCCTTAAAGGTGTGTGAGGCTGGGCTGTGGTGTTTCCTGGACCACCTTTTGTGTTAAATTAATTACTGAATTGCTCTCACCTTTGTGATAATTTTTGCATTAGGCTCTTTTTCTCTTGGCTTATTTTGGGACCTGATTCTCAGGTGAGTGTAATGGCTCCACTTTGGTTCAGGAAGTCAGGACACTGCTGCTATCTTTCTACAATACCACCCTTAAGCTCTGAAAAATTCTCATTTTTCTATAACTGGAGTATGCAAAGTGGTAATGATTTGTGGGAGGATGTACATGATTTGTCAAATGATTTGTGGGAGGATGTACATGAAGAAACTTTAGCCCACAGGAGGTGTACAGTGACCATATTTTCTTGGGAAAACCTGGAAAAATGGGTAAATTTTAATTATCCATATTTATAACTTTTTCTTTATTCAGGAGCAAAAAAAAGAAAAACTTTACAGAAATGCATATTCTAATAAAAATATCTAAAATGAAACAGTAAACATTAAACCTATTGAAAAAGACAATTCAGCATCCATATTTTTCACATGAATGTGAAAGAGTGTGCTTAACTGCCATTGTTTGTATGGTAAAATGACCAAAAGGACAAAAGTGAGTTTTTGAAAAACATAGACATCTAAAAGAACAGCTTTCTGGGTCAAAAAAAGATTTCTCTTTATAATAAAGGACGCAGGTATGTTTGAAGAAACTGGCTTCTACGTGTATAGTTTCCTTGTTGGATCAGAAAAAATAAATAATTGCATTGGAAATCTTATTTTAGCCTCATGTCATCCTGCTGAGAGAAGAGTTACACTAAGCCATCGGAATCGCTTCCTTTTTAATTGCTTTCTGTTGTCATAAATGGATTTCCTTCCCCTACAGCATCCTCTTGTTACTTGTTCTGCCCTTTTCCGCTGACTACATAGACAGGAGGAAAAAAAAAACCCCAGCAATATTTGTTCCACTTTTCTAGCTGTGGAGAAATCTTTTCCTCTCTCTTGCTCCTTGAACTTTGTCAGCTGTATAAATAATTTTGAACTGCATGATAATCCCTGGAAAAAGATTCTGTAAAATGTCCTATTTCCATTGTTTTTCAACTATCCTAATCTTCAGATCTTTCATCAAGCAAATCTGCTCACTGGGGAAGAATATTATTAGAGGAGGAAAATCTCCTTATGTATTCCAGGCCATTATCTTGCACTATATGATTATTTGTGCTATTCTCCTGTTTTAGAATAGAAGAGAATTCTTTACTGACTTCTCATCCTTCCTAGTACCTATCTCTTCCCACTTATGACTACAACCATGTTGCTTTTATCTTTACAATTTACATTGTTTTATTGTTTCCTAGTAGGATTTGAGTATTAGTACTCAATACACTTATTAGTAACCTATGACGATCACTAAGTGTTGCATCTTATGATTCTTGATGAATGTATTTTGTTTTTTCTTTATGTACACTGAGAGCGTATGCACCAAAGACAAATTTCTTGTGTGTCCAATCACACTTGGCCAATAAAGAATTCTATTCTGTTCTGTTCTGTTCTATTTTTTCTTCTTTATATTTCTTTAATTCGATTTATATGCTGCCCTTCTCCCAAGGGACTCAGGGGGGGCTTACAGTCCTTATAAAAACATACAATAAAAAAGTTAAAAAGAGATTAAACAAAAATTTAGAACTAGAAAATAACAGTTAAAAATTTAAAATTAACAATTCCTGATTAAAGTTAACGATTTGTTCAGGCCAGACCCGCCTGTTGGCATAATAGCATTTTAAGGGTGTGACGGAAGGCTCTCAAATCCAGGGTGACCCGGATCTCTGGGGGCAGTTCATTCTTGAGGGCGGGGGCCGCCACAGAGAAGGCTCTCCCCCTGGAGGTCACCAGCCAACATTGTTTGGCTGACAGCACCCCGAGGAGGCCAAGTGGACGATGGGAGGTTATTCTATTCTGTTCTGTTCTGTTCTGTTCTGTTCTGTTCTGTTCTGTTCTGTTCTATTCTATTCTGTTCTATAACAGGAGAATTTATGAAGCAAAACTGTGAAGCAGTGAACTCCTTTGTCCCATTGCATGTTTATTTTTTTTAATGAAGCTGATTTACAGCCAGACTGTGCAACCTTTTAATGTTTGAGGGCATGCAAAACTTTTGGTTGGTGACTAACGAATGCATTGATTGAGTTTATGAGGCAAAACGGATAAGACTTGTTTTATTCTGTTTACCTTTTTTAGGACCTACTCTGTGTTTTGTATATATCACAACACAAAATGACAAGTATGCCATCAGTGTTGAACATTATAGCCAATTCTGGCTATGAAGGACACCAAAAACAAGCAAATCAAACCAAAAGGAATTTGGGGGACCATATTTGGCTTTGAGGCCTGAGAGTACTCATTCACACCATGTAAGGTAGACAACTGCAATTTCTTCATGGCCCTGAAGAGCGCAGATTGGTTTTGTTGTTCTTGGGAACAATATGGACTGATATGGAAGTCCTTTCTGTTGTCTTTTGCTGTGATGTTTTTCCACTTTTCAGTCTAAGCTCTGACCTTGGGATTTCTCAGCAATTCTCCATTCAAGTACTAACCACATTCAACTTACTTTTTTCATGATCAGCCATGGTAAACTAGTAATTTACAGACTCACACTCACTTCATATGCATTTAATAATTTCTCATTTTTGTCACTTTAAATGTAATATTAAACAATGGTTCTTGAGGGACCACATACAGTTCGAGTGCCACGAGTTTATTATTTATTTATTTGCATTTATTGGCCATTCAACCCAGTGGACTCTGGGTGGCACACAAACTGCAAAAAGAAATAAAATGCTAACAGCATAAAATCAGACAGGTAACCCAGATAAATAATCCAACGAGCAACAAAATCAATAAAACAAAATAGAGAGTTTAAACCAGGGTTGTCAAACTCAAGGCCCATGGGCCAAACGTGGCCCATGAGGTGGTTAGAACTGGCCAGCAGAGTCGCTCTGGAAACAGTGAAGAACTGGCCCACGGTGCCTCTGCTAGCAAAAATGGAGTTCAGGAGGGCTGCACGTGGCCTTTGCAAGCTCCATTTTCACTGGTAGAAGGTTGCAGGAGGCCATCTGAGCCAAAAACATTGCTCAGGAGCTTGCTTTTGTTGGCAGAACACTTGCACCACCATAGGCACCCCCGATATGAGTGACATTAAGCTGGCCATGCCCCTTGCCCACGCTCCCCACACCTTCCCAAGGTCAAACACAGCCCTGAAGCAGCCCTCAATGAAATCGAGTTTGACACTGCTGGTTAAAACAAATCATAAGCAACAACTTCAAACCAAAACCAGGTTTCCAAAGCTTTCCAGAACTTTGGGGAGAAGATACCATCCCTATTTCTGAAGGGATGCTGGTTGTATATGCTTACATCTATTTGAAGTCATTTCCATTCAGATCTAGTTTGACCCTTTAGGACCATGATGGCGAACCTATGGGACGCATGCCAGAGTCCTCTCTCTGGGCACACAAGCTATTGCCTGAGCTCAACTCCACTGCACATGCATGTACACCTCCCATTGCCCAGCTGGTCTTTGGGTTTCTGCTGCGCGTGCATGGGGGGCAGGGGGGGGCAGGGTCACTTGCACATGCGCGGGGGTTGGGGCACACATACGGGGGTCATTTAGACAATTCTAAACATTTTAAAAATATCAACCATAACAGCCTTCTGCAACTCTCTGAGCCACAACTTTCAGGACTAAGAAATTATTCCTAAATTTGTGTTAGGAATGATATCTAAAAGATGCTGGGTTATGGAAGGTTTTTTTGTTTTTTGAACCACTCACAGATGTTCATCATTCTGTTTATAATTTGTCTCCTCTTTGAAAAACAGCATTACCCCTTGTAAAGGCTTTGAATTAAGACAAACATCCTTCTTACTCACTCACAGGCTGTGATAGATGGTTTTAAAACTCTTTGGACAATTTGAAAGAGTAAATAAAAGACTCATCCAAGACCTATACGTTTTAATTAAGCAAGCTGTCTTTACTTCAATGTAAATTAATGCTCATTGAAACTGCAGTTTTTGCACACTCTTTCAGAAGAGCAATACTGTTTCTTTGTGTGGAGGTGAGGAGCATTAGAAAGCAGATTCACTATGACCTAAATAGTTGGGTAATTAAAAGAGAAACATAAGGGTTTTCAAAGGGTCTCAAATTTGCAAGTTAATTTTATAAACATGGCAAAATGCTTTGTAATTTTCCCCAAAAAATTAAAAAGAATCAATTTCATCTCATTAAAAGAATTTAATTTAAGAAATTACAAGATTATAAAAGGGGTGGGGGGAATGGATAGGCTGTACTAAATGTAATGGCTGTGTATGGCTGTGAAAGTTGGACCATAAGGAAGGCTGAGCGCCAAAGAATTGAGGCCTTTGAACTGGAGAAGACTCCTGCGAGTCCCTTGGACTGCAAGGTGATCAAACCGGTCAGTCCTAGAGGAGATCAAGCCTGGCTGCTCTTTAGAAGGCCAAATCCTGAAGATGAAACTTAAATACTTTGGCCACCAAATGAGAAGGAAGGACTCACTGGAGAAGAGCCTAATGCCAGGAAAGATTGAGAGCAAAAGAAGAAGGGGACAACAGAGAATGAAGTGGCTGGATGGAGTCACTGAAGCCGTCGGTGCAAGCTTAGATGGATTCTGGGGGATAATAGAGGACAGGAAGGCCTGGAGGAACATTGTTCACAGGGTCGCGATGGGTCGGACACGATTTCGCAACTAACAACAACAACAACAAATGTAAAGTTATGCTATCAAGCTAGCTGTTTGACCTAGTTCAGAGACTGGATTGTAGCACCATATGGCTGGATTGCATTTGGGAAAGGCGAAGGACTCACAAAAGATCTACATAAGCATCTTTGAACTGGTATGAAAAATGTGCTACAAATATAAGAAATCATTCCATTGAAGTACCTTGCTGGTATGGGATAAACACACAAAAACAGAGTGTGTCCAGCCTTATCTCCTCTGATTTCAATATTAAATATATTTTATGAAGGGTATGCTAAAATTTATTATTTTAGAGAAAACTGTTACAACCCACAATAATTATTAAAAAAACAAAAATGAAATCATTCTCAGGCTTCTTAAAATGGTCAGAAATATTTCACAGTTCCAAAATCTCCAGATGAGCAGAATACTCTAGAAAGAATTACAAAAATAAGCTCAAAGAACTGCCTGAATTGAAAATGTTTAGAACACAAAATGCAGAACTCATACCAAGTATTATAAGTTGCTATTAAATGTAATTTGGATACCTGACAATTAAATAATCAAATGGATGCAAATGGACAATTTCATGCATCACTAATGGGAGAATTAATGAAAGATGCAGATAACAAAAAGAAAATTGGTATAACAAGTTCTGCTGGTACATTACCCCGGGACAATAAACTATACATTTTCAAAAAATCATTCAAAACTCAAGTTGAAACTTTTCCCCATATTTGTGGGAACATTATAAAGACCAACTATTCTGGAATATGATCTGCTGAAGAATTCCTTAGAAAATTAGTAGCTTAAATTATGGTTCTCTTCATGTCTAAAAATAGCTTAATACATGAAAACAACTCTAATGTGAGCTTCAATTTAACCTTGGGCACTTAGGTATGCTTGAGATTATATGGTAGCCACAAGCCTCACAGATGCTGCTCTTCAAACATCTGAGTTCCCTTTCCATAAATGGGCACTCACCAGTGGTGGGATTCAAATAATTTAACAACAGGTTCTGTGGGTATGGCTAGGTGGTCATGTGACTGGGTGGGTGTGTCCTGTCTTCCTCCTCTTGGAGCCCATTATGATGCAGAGCATCAGCTGCAGCTGGCCCAGCCAGTGTCTCAGCATGGGGAAGAGTTGGTGGGAGCAGCAGGGCGAGGCTGCGAGGGTGGGGTTAGGCGGGCCATGGCTGGAGGCTGGGCAGGTGCAGGTCAACTATCCTTCCCAGACCTGCTTCCCTGACAAGGCATCCAGCTGTACTTATTTGCTGCTGAAGTGGCTGAGACGAGAAGGAGGCAGAGGTGAATCTTCTATCAGTAGGTTGAGGTGGTCGGTCAGCTGGGTGGGAGGCAGGCTCAAGCCTATGGTGGGGCTAGCTGAAGGGCAAGGCTGTGGAGATTGGATGAGGTAGGCCATGACCAGCAGCTGGGTCGATGCAGTTTGACCACCCTTCCCAGCCCTATTTCCCTGAGGGGGCGCCCAACTGTGCTTACCTGTTCTGCTGCAGGAGCAGTCGGGAGCAGACCGAGGCAGGCCTTCGGGAGCAGGCCAAGACAAGTTGGAGGCCGCCGTGTTGTAGGCCATGGCAAAGGCAGGCAAGCAGGCTGGGCCATGTGGCCACGTAGTTGAGACAAAGGAGCCCAAGGGCAGTTGCAGCTATGCTGTGGTGTGACTCTAAAGCACCAGCCAAGGTGTGTGAGGCCAATAAGTAGTGGTGGGATGAGTCAGGATTTTTACTACTGGTTTGCCCAAACTGGCTGAATCTCACCACTGGCACTCACACACTTCTAGTTTGGAGTGCAGTCTCTGACATATTACTCAAAGTGCACTGCAACTCTCAAGCTTATAACATTTGTTCCATTCCTCCCTCTTCTTATCTTTCTAGTTCTTTTCCCTCCACAATCTTTGGTTAATATTTCATGCCATATTAGTACCTTCTATTCTTAATATTTGTTCTGAGCCTGCCGATACTTCCCTGCTGTTTTGGATGGAGCTGTTTTTGCAGTGCAGCAGGTCCCATTCTCTGAGAATGAATTCACAACTTGCATAGACCATTAAAGAGAGGCCAGCTGTTAGGCTAAATAAGAAGCAGGAGGAGGAAGACCAGCTGTTATGAGTCAGCTTGCTAGTTCAATATAGTCTAGTACGTTTTTCTCTATTGCGAAGCATCTGATAATACAATTTTCAACTCAAGATTGAGAGAAGCAGAAACATAAACATAAATCCATGCCAGTTTAGGAGCTTTTAGTACAAACTGCAGCTTCATTTTGTTCAATAGTAAGATTGGCCTTAACACTAGCAATGTACTGGGGACAGTGAATTGATCAACAACTTTTTGGCATTAGATTATTTATGCCTTTGCAGATTTCACATCTCAACATGAACTTGGAGTGAATGTGTTAAGTATGCTGCTGAGTACAGACCCTTGAAAGGCAGAATATAAATCTAATAAAAACCAAGCATCTTCCTTAAGTCTTTCCCAAGTTTTCCTTAAGCTTTCTCTGAGTCTTAACTAGTGACAGTCCAAAAACTTTGTACCATTCCTTGTATTCTAGTGGGAGCTGTGCTATTGCTCACTTGGCTAACTGGCAAATAGCTACTAGGGAGATCCTTAAAACAAAATAGAGTAAGAACAACACAGTATATTTTTGCCAAACCAGGTTCAGAGCAATGGCTATAGGGTGGCTTGCAGAGTGGCAAGTCATTGTAGAAGAGCAACCTACTGTGGACTCAATGAAGCAGCAGCCCCAGAAAGTCACCCAAGAGGGCAGTGGAAAAGATGCTTTGGTCCCAATTTGTGACACCACTAGAAAGCAGTTGCTTTACTTTATCCAATGGCCAATATGATTTTAAGATTGTTGAAATGCATTGGTACAGATCAAGAACTCTATAAGGTTCTCCATATGCTGTCTCAAGTCTATGATGATTATTATTGCTTTAATGATGAAGCAGAACAGTATGATAAAGTTTCATAATCTTATTTTTTGTTTTGCCATATGATCTGCATAAGAATTTGTCATTCAAGATTTACAAAGTTTAATTCTGAATGTTAGCTTAAGTGAAGGATAGATGAGTTTATAAATTGATTGGGACTGAGTAGTATCTGAGATTAATAGCAGTGGTGGGATTCAAATAATCCCATCACTGGTTCGCTGAAAATAAGAACATGCGCGCACCAGCTTCTGCTGCTCTGGACAGCAGAAATGGATGGGAACAGCGTGTTCCCTGTGCTTCAAAAGCTGGAGCTCAGCTGATTAGCACAGCTACTAGTTCTGCCACGTGGATCAGCTGAGCTTAAAAAAAGGAAAAGTTGGAGGTGGGGGCAGGTGGGCAGGGCCAGCCAGGAGTAGCTTTTGTCAGTTTGGTGAACCACCCCAAATTTTCAACACCGGTTCACCCGAACCAGGGCGAACCAGTAGGATACCACCACTGATTAATACTATGGTAAACACTGTTTCTCAACCTTGGCAACTTTAAGATGTGGGGACTTCAACTCATACATTTACAGTAACGAGAACAATAATATTCTAACACACAAAAAAAGACTTAATACGGAATCAGTGTGCTACCCCATCTAGTTTAGCCAATGATAGGAATCCAATATTGCTTTTGAAGGTTGTGTTCCTGTAGAAGTGAGCTATTGGGAAAGATACACACACACACACACACACACACACACACTTATTTATTTATTTATTTAATGGGACTTTTATGCTGACCTATCTCCTGAAGGACTCAGGGCGGCTCACAACAGTAAAAACATACAGTAGAAAAATTTAAAAAATAATTAAACCAATATCCCATCAAACTTCAATTAAAATTTGAGTAAAATTTAGACAAAACCACATTAAAAAGTCCTATCAGTCCAGGCCACTGAGTTGAAATAACCACATTTTCAGATCGCGCCAGAAGGAGCAGAGGTCAGGGATCCAACACATGGTGGCACTCAGACTACACATGATCCTGTCCACTTCCTCTGGAGTGACAGGACTGAACTCCTCCCAAATTACATCAACAAGATCGGTCGCCTCCCCCACATCAGACCCTGCCCAGTCAGAGTCCGGCCCAGATCTGAGCAATTTTGTCCAGCTGATGCTAACTAAATTTCTCAGCCTGCCCCCATAGAGGGTTGTCCCTCGCTCCCTGATTAAGGAGGGAATAGGTAACCCTAAACAGGGCAGCCGGGCGATTATCTGTGGATGCGATGAGGGGGGAGAAGTAAGCATACTTTGCTTCCCCCATCGCCACAAGACCTTATAAACGTTCTTAACTGTGATCGGTCAGATTCAGACCGAATGGACCTCCAACAGTTCTCTAGGCCCCTCCTCCGGCACTTCAGCTCCCGGAGTCCTCTGTGAACCAAGGAACCAACCGGGATCTGCACTGGGTCAGAGGCCACAAAGGCACAATGCTGTCGAGAGCCCCAGAGGCTGCCCTTTCCCAGGCATCCACCAGGGCCTCGACTGGGTCATGGGCAAGGGAGGCAGGTATTATCCCAAGCTCCATCTGGAACCATTCAGGCACCTGGGGCAGAACCACCTGGTCAGTCCCACCTCCCAGCGATGAGGGGTGGCATAATGGAAGCCCAGCTGTAGGAGATAATGATCAGTCCATGGCAGGGGTTGAATAGCTGGCCTTCCCCCACTGTCCTGAGCTAAAAACTGTCACTGTCCTGAGCTAAAAACTAGATCGAGTGTGTGTCCCCCTCTATGAGTAGGGCCCTGAATTATTTGAGTCAGGTCCATGGCCATCATGGAAGCCATGAACTCCTGGGCCACCTCCGATGCCCCACCCAGGGATGGCAGGTTAAAGTCCCACAGAACAATGAGTCTGGAAAACTCAACCACCAATCCAGATAGAACATCGAGCAGCCTGGGCAGGGCTGTTGACACACAGCTGGGAGAGAGATATGTGATCAACAGGCCCAAATGAACTCCAGGACCCCACCTCAAGAGAAGAGACTTATACCCGTCCATCTGGGGAACAGTGATCTTCTGCGGATGAAGGGTCTCCCGAATAATAACTGCCACCCCCCTGCCCCTACCCTGGGCCCGAGGCTGTTGCAGCACATGGAAACCTGGCGGGCAAAGTTCAGTCAGAGGGACACCTCCCTCTGGGCCCAACCAGGTCTCTGTGATGCAAGCCAGGTCCGCGTCTTCCTCCTCAATCAACTCCTGGATGAGGGGAGCTTTGTTCATCATGGACCTGGCATTAAAATAAACCAACCTGAGCCCAGGGGCCTGCTCTCCTGAGCCCCCAGGGGAGCGGGTGGAACCAAGAGGGTTGGAGCGCGCCACCGCTTGGAGACAGCGGGGTCGTGCTCCCAGATTTCAATACGGCCCTCTGTTCATCCACCTGCCGCCATTCCCAATCACTGTAGGGATCAAAGTCCCCACCCCAGCCCCCAGGGCCCCGGAGGACCCTGACCCCACTCCATCCCCGTTGCAATCCTCCCATGGCCTGGACCACCCCTGGCCTGGTGGAACCCCCCAAGTTCCAACTGGATACTACATCCCTCTCTCCTCCCCGCTTTAAAAGCCGATTAAAAAGCCCCTCTAAAAAACCCCTAAAACACCTCCCGGGGCTCCAAAGCCCGTCATCAAGGAAGCGTCTTGCTAAAAATGATGGCCATCTCTGAGAGAGGGGGGAATCCCTCAGAGCCTAAAGTTCAGCAGTCGAATAAGTCCGGGAGGAAGTGAAATCATGTGCCATCACTGGATGGAAAGTACTGATGAAATCCGGCAGGTGGAAAATGTGGCAGATGGAAGGTGTAAGATGGAAAGTCCACAGAGTGCAAAGCAGATGAGGTAAAGACCAGTGCCACAAATGTAAGTTGATATTCTGTGCTTCATTTTTTAATGGATAACAAGACTAGGGATTTGTCAAGACTAAATGTAACACCCCAATTAATATGAAAAGAAACCAACATTTGTGCCATAAGATTAATGGTTCTTGAGTGTAACTCTAGGGGCTCCATGCTAATGTGCTAAAAAGGTTCAGAATGTCCCTGTAAACAAAATAATTAAATGTTTATCAAGCATGCACTGCTATGGATGTCATCCCCCCCCCCCCATGCTACATGCATCTAAAAATAAACCAACCAGATGTTTACCCTGGCTCTAAGCAAGAATCTTTTTAGCCACAGATACGCACAGCCAATTCAGAACATCAGAAACAACAGATGTGGCTCCTCGTTAAGTTGCAGGTAACAGGCTCTGGAAAAATTGATTTCACTGAAGGGCAGCCTAGAGAGCAGTGCAAGGTTAATTTTAGAAGCTGCTTTCCAGGAGGTGTGTCAATCAAGAAATACGTGCTGTCACCCTGCAGAAAGGGCTACTGGACATGCCTGCTTAGGAATCTGTTCCAAGCAATTGGCGAGCAAGTCAGTGTGGAAAGAGTTTCATTGCTGCCAGGCTCATGGTTCACTCATCATCGTATTCACTTTTATGAACTGCCAATGTGCTAGTGTACAAAATTACACTAAAGAAGCACATCATTCTAACTGCCTTAAACTGACACAAAGATTTATTTAGCCCAATATTATCTAGGCAGGCTGGCTGGCAGGTACTCTGTAGAATTTCAAACAGATCTTCTCATCATATACCAGTGAATCGTGAAAGGGTCAGGATTTGAACTGGGGACAGCAGAAACCTTCTATTCATCCCATCAATTGTAAAGAGATGTCGGAGGCATTGTGGAGCTGTGAGAAGTTCCAAGCCATTCATATTAAGTGGAACGTTGGTTCAATATTAGCACTTCTGTAAATATATGTAACGTAAATGAAAGCTTGTTTAGCATTGCGTTAAAATTTTGATGTCTAGCTGGAAATCTTGGAAATGCATTACCTGGAGGG
The DNA here is from genome assembly GCA_032468015.1 of Mimophis mahfalensis. NCBI lineage: Eukaryota > Metazoa > Chordata > Lepidosauria > Squamata > Mimophis > Mimophis mahfalensis. The sequence goes on along the minus strand of JANHFR010007516.1, from coordinate 22,794 downwards.
AAAGTCGGATAATTTATATTGTTATGAGAAGAGATAGACATAGAAATAGAGATGATAGAGATAGAGATAGAGATGGAGATGGAGATGGAGATGGAGATGGAGATGGAGATAGAGATAGAGATAGAGATAGAGATAGAGATAGAGATAGAGATAGAGATAGAGATAGAGATAGAGATAGAGATAGAGACAGAGATAGAGACAGAGACAGAGATATCAATGAAACTATTTCCCTTTACAACAAATTTGTAACCCTTATCAAGCCAAAACATGTTATTAATATATATTGGCAAAGGAATGCTAAACTTTAATATTTCAGATAAAAAATATCTTTATAAAAAATGACAATGGTAAAGAACAGAAAACAATTTTAAGGGGCAAAATGCAAATTATGCAGCAGATCAGGTACAGAATGAGGATAAACTTATTATAGAGAAGTATATATATTAGCTAAATGCAGCAGACATTCTTTTAGAAGCACAAAAACAACTAGCTAAAAGAATGACTGGCAAATGCATTGGTCTTTATGTTGTAGTTGCGAAGTTGTGTCTGACCCATCGTGACCCCATGTACAATGTTCCTCCAGGCCTTCCTGTCCTCCACCATCCCCCAGAGTCCATTTAAACTCGCACCGATTGCTTCAGTGACTTCATCCAGCCACCTCATTTGTCTTTATATTATCCAAGAGACTGATGAAAACCAGGAGAGCTATATAATTGAGCTATCATTAGGCCTATTTTATTTTATTTCATTTCTATTTCTTTACTATGTTAGTACCCAAAGCAATAAATATGGATGCTTGATGTTAAAATATATTTGGGGAAATAGATATCAAAAGTGCCTCTCAACATCTTTACCTATTATCAACTAGTGTATGCACCTACAAAAGCTAGCTAAGTAGGGGGATGGAAGTAGTGCACTGTAATAGTCCTTATCTAGCAGTTAAAAACAACAACAACCAGAAGATCAGTGAAGGAGAGCTTCTCCTTTCACCAATAACTCTTCCATGCTGCAAAATTGAATTTTAATAGCTTTACACTGACATTAAATTTTCTGTAGTATGTGTGTCTTTTTTCCCCTTTGATAATGTATGTATTTGAGCTATTTGATAACATGAAAGTTTTCTGTCCTCTGCCTTCCTTCTTCAAACTTTTTTTTTTTGCTGGCCCAGACAAAGCCATAAAGCTGGGACCCCAAACTGCAGACCACAGATAGGCCACGCAGTTCCTGGTAGACCATGTGTGAAGCCCCATCTGTGCACAAATGGTATCCAGGCAGTGTGCAAAACCACTCCTCCCCCCCTCCTCCCTCCATGGAAAAACCACCCTCCATGACGTTGGTCCCTGGCCTCCAAACATTTGGGGGGCTGCTGCAATAAAGGACTGATACCATTAGACAATTACCGGTATATGTTGGGTATGCTAAAATACACAAATTAAGTAAAACAGAGTTGTTTTGGCAAGGGATTGAGGGACTTTGGCACTGACCTCTTTTCTTGCTTGAAAAGGCTTACACTTAAAAAATTAAGAATAATAATTTAGACACAGTTTTATACTAAGCTTTCTATATGGATATTTGTGTAATAACTATGACTACAAATGTTTTCAAGAACTGTAGCTGATGCACCCTCTTGTGGAAAACACTGATAATGTTGAATTCATGGCTGGTAAACTTCTCGATGAATTACTCTTTGAAAAGTACATGGGAGCCATTCTTGGTTCAGAATGCCATTAGTGATTAAAACAGATTCAATAAGTGATAGCTAAATTAGGAGTCTGAAATCTTGACTAATTCATTCAGTGAATTATTAGACTTAGCTTCAACTAAATCTTATTATTAGCTTCAATTTAACAGCCAGCTCCTTGGAAAATGTAAGAGTTGCTAGATTTTTAAAAAAAATGAAGGACCTATTGTGTTTTATGGAGTGGCGAGAAGTAAACAGGGGGATAAAATTAATCTAAAATTAATACATTAACTATTATCATCTGCAGATTATCGATGGAATGCATGTTGGTTGAGGGATTCTCTATGTTGAACACATATCTTAAAGTTACTGAAGTTAAGAAGCATTGTATTAGTGGGTAATTCTAGCAATGTAGAAGAAATAAGGAAAACCAAATTCATTCTCCAGAACTCTGTCAATACACCAAGTAACTTTCCCTAAAGAACCAATCCTTATCAGCCTTTCATAAGACCACTAAGACCTGGCTGCTCTCACTGGCATTTGAACTAGGTTAAGCAAGATCTTTTAGTGATGTGGTCTTCTTGTTTTAAATTTGGGCATCATGGTTACATTTTATTGTTGTGGTTTTAAGTGTTGTACACCACTCTGATCTGCTGTCATGAAATGGATGTCTATATAAATTAGACAAAATAACATTGTCTTCAAGCAAGAATGGTGGGACCACAAAAGAGGCAGAATATGAAGTGCTCTGTGACTTTAGAGTTCAAATAGAACAGCATCTGCCACACATTATCCTAGAGTTAAGAGCTGCTGAGAAGAAAGACAAAAAAAAGTCTGGAAAATGGACAAGTACTCAGGGGCATCCAAAGACCTTATTAGGCTACCAAGTATCCGTGGGTGGTACACAACAAGAACCACAAAAAGCAATAAACAACCAAAAGTATACAATATCATCAAGATAGCAAAAGAATTGAAATGGAAATAGGTTGGTCACATAGCAAGAAGAATTGAAGGCAGATGGACCAAGGCAGTCATAAAATGGATCCCATTTCATTAAAAGTGTCCATGAAAGAGACCTATAACAAGATGGATGGATGACATAGGCAAGTATTGCAGACCCAACTGGCAAAAGAAAGCTCAGGACTCTATTGATTGGAAATATGCAGAAGAGGCCTTCATCCTGCAGTGGATTAGGCAATGGCTGAAACGATGATGATGACAGTACACAAACATAAAATTCAAAATATAAAATGGACTCCAAGCACAAAACAACCAAAACAAGACTCCACTCAAGTGACCCCCTCATCCTGGTAGAAAATAAATATATTCTAGAGGCAGAAAAATTAAAATATATTTCCAATCTTTGAGAGATTTAAGAATTTTCTCATTTTAAAAAGCTAACCCTTGTTAAAATCCTATTCCATGAAGATTACAGAAGTTTCTAACATACAAGCTTTTTACCTAGAGCAGGGGTGTCAAACTGGCAGCCCATGGGCCGGGTGCATCATGCGCAGGCCATGCCCAGCCCAGATTTGCAAAGGGAAAAACCCCGTCATGATACATCACATATGACAGCAACGTGACACCGCGAGTTAGACATCCGTGACCTAGAGGCTATTTTCAAAAAGCAGTGTCTGTCTGAAAGCTGTAATTGTAAAATCCTTGAAAAACTTCACTATTTCAGTCTTAGTTCAAACAAACAATAGACGAGAAGCATCAGAGTGTTTCTGGACTGTTCTAACAGACAATAGATGGATATATTCAGGACTAAGGTTAAAGAAGGAAGAGAAAAAGCAAAATTAGAACAGAAGGGGTAACCCTAAAAGTTGAAATCTTATCTATGTTTTCTTTCATGTAGAAGGAGTTCTCCTTCTTTCTCTCTACTTTAACACAGACAAAAATGTAATAATTTTCAAACTGAAGAAGATCTATGCCAGGAACAATTTTGCTATTTCATTTCCTGTTTGTCAGAATTCCAGTCCTAAACTGCAGTTCTCCTGGGAGAATACAATAGCACTTACAGCAACACTGTTTTGTTTGGGTTTTTTGAAATGCTTTATTTGTATCTGCTGGATTGAATGGTTGCATATCCCAATTGTGCGCTCACCCAGTGAGTAATCTAAAGCCCTATTACTGAAGTGGAAAACTTGTTGCAATTTGTATTCTGAGATTCTAGAGTTGGTATATATAATAATTGAAGAAATACTTTTTCTACACTGAGAGCATACACACCAAAGACACATTCCTTGTGTGTCCAACCACACTTGGCCAATAAAAGAATTCTATTCTGTTCCATTCTACTTTTATGACACAGCAACACCTGGAGTTTCAGATCTTCCCCATCTTTAGCATAAGCTTCATGTGTCCCTCCTAATTCTAAACAGTTCTTGGATTTATTTCCAACATTTTATTTCTATGATTGGTTCAGTCTTCTGACACATTGACTGGAAAGAAAGCAAAGAGAGGAGATGGTAACTGTGGGAGAAGAAAACTGTGAACCATCTGGTTTTAATTCCATCCGTAAGTCTCTCTTATCTCAGATGTAGACCTCTCTCCTGACAAGAAATATCTTTTTTCCCCTCTTGGTGATACCAACTCCAATAAGGAACAAACTTTATCTTTTTGATCCATGGGACAGAATTTGGAATATGTAGCAGGTTTTGGATAGCATATATATATATATCAATTTGTGAGTATGTCATCTTCATCCTAGCACATCATATTAGGTATCCATAAAATTAATGGGAATCCATAAGATTCAGCAGATACATTCATAGTTAACACGTTTTAGATTTAGGTCCTCAAGGTGACTTTTAAG
>JANHFR010007514.1:256407-269018 GCA_032468015.1 Mimophis mahfalensis | reverse complement strand
ATTGCTAAGCACATTGATTTGTGCTTAACAAATTGTAAGCCGCCCTGAGTCTCCGGAGAAGGGTGGCATATAAATGGCATTAAAAAAAAAAAAAACAGATTGAGATTTCCTGACCATAATCTAATAATAATAGTCATCATCTCCTTTTTGAGTACAGAATAATAATGATATAATTATATAAATGCATAATAATGAGGTATTTAATAGTTGCAGGACAATGAAATGCAGACTCCTGAATACAGCTTACAATACCGCAGCTGCAGTATTGTTATCTTGATGTTCTCTCAACTGAATCTCTGAAACGGGTGAATAGTGAAAAGAATTCACTGTAAAGGAGAACATTTGGACAAGATCTAAGCAGATATCAAAATTGACTGCTGCTCTTTCAAAGCTAAAAATAATTCTGAAATAAAGGGAGAAAGGTGATTTGCTTTAAGGGCTAATTAAAAATTGAATAAACAATTTTAAAAAGCAATCATTTAAAGAGAAGGCAAATGAAAATGGTAAAGAATAGAAAAGTCATTTTTAAAATGGAGAAATTTTAGAATTTACCAGATTTTAAAATAAAATCATACAAAACAGAACTGTAATAAGGATGCATTCATTTATGAATGATGAGAGAAAATGAATAAAAGAAATACGATATAGTATGTTATTTGAAATTGTTTTGTTTTCCTTTATAATGACAGTATTCTTCATTTTTGTTTGTTGTACTCTGTTGCCATCTGCTGTTGTATTCTGGAAACAGCATTTCTATGTCTCTATTAAATTGTTTTCTCATCGTAAGGATGTAATAATCACTCAAGATCCTATTTAAATTGATAGTTTTCTGAAGGATCACATTTCTCTCTTTATTTCTGCCTACCTTGTAAGATTCAAAAGGGTGTTTTGTGCATTAACCAACGTCATTTTTATTTTAGATCTTTAAAAACTTGGCTTTTTCCTCAAGCTCTGGGATAGGTTGTTGGTATTACCATTTGATGTATACTGTTTGTTTTGGCTATGTAGTATATCAATAGCAGGGAATATATTTTGGAATGTGAGGTCCTTGCTGCTTTCTGAGCTTGGTTGTTGCAGATGCTTCATTACCAAACTATATAACATCATCAGTGCTAGTAAAGAGCGGGGTTTGCCCTTATTTCATATACTAGTGTCTTGTCCTGTCAGTGTTGATGGGGGTGGCCTTAATGTTTCCTTGATCAGACTGTTGTTTCATATTAGTTTTGTGGTTGGTGGTGGCAGTTCCTTGGTGGGATATTGTTTACGTCTTGGTTGTTGATCTAGTGTTAATCTTGGTGTTAACTTCTGTTCATGTGGGTATTGCTTGCTGGTGAGGATGTGTTTTGGGTGGGGGTTTTTTTGTTTCCTTTTGGGCTTTTCGATTGTCTCTTTTGAGTGAAATGTAGATGTTGCTTATCTCTATGAGTCTGCTGATGGCCAATTAGTCTGAATGCCAGGCTTCTAGGAATTCTCTAGCATTGATTTGGCTATGGGTGCTAAACAGACACAGAGATAAATGCTGACAAACAAGCTAACAGAAAACAACAGCCTAATCAGGGAATCACTAAGACCATCCCCACCAACATAGACATGGTAAGCCACCAATACATAAAATGAAAGTAACCCTCACTCCTTCTAGCACTGATGATGTTACCTTGTTTGGTTATGAAACGTTTGCAAGAAAACAACCAAGCTCTGAGGGCACCAAGGACCCTACAGCTTTATGGTATATTTTCCCCATTTCAGGATGTAAGGATAGTCTGACAGCAACATCTGTCATCCCATTGATTGTCAGGATTAATTCAGCTGATTTGGCTGACTAGGTGAGTATCCATTACTTTCCTCGCCACTCCTTGTGTATCCCACCCAAAAATGAGTGCTTAGAGGAAGAGAGTAACCATCCCATGCAGAAGGAGTGTACGAATTTTCAGTCAAGGATATAAGATGCATTCCTCTGGGAGATTCCCCAAACCAGCTCAAGGCCTATTATAGGATATTCTCTTTCTGTTCATTTTGTTTGCTTTTAAAGGCTTAGTACTGGTTTTAATTGTATAACACCCACAGTAAATTTTAAATTGGGACAGCCTTATAAATCAAAAGCATAAACAAACTAATATTATTTGTTTCAAAGGCTCAAGTCAGTTAGAATTAATAATCAGTTTGAACTGCCAAATTTATTTAAGTAACCATTTCAGTGAAAGTATTCACATAGTTTAGTATACACATACTTTAATAAAAACATATAAAGCCCACTGAATTGCCACTTCAGTTCAAAAGCACCTGATTTGATTCTACGCACTGAATCAATTCAGTAATTGGATTTGAAGAGATCTTTCATTTGAATCAGTGTTTCTAATCAAACACTATACAATTGCTTTCATTTTGCATTATGTCATAAACTTTAATACATTAATATTTTCTACTATTCTACTGATGTAGAATATATGTTTATTCAACATCAGTTCAGTTACAAATGAACAATTAAATATATGAAGAACTTTGGCACATACAGTAAATGATTAATACCCAGTACTAAGAAACAGTGGTTTCAGTTTGGTCTAAAAGTTAGGTTTTTTTCATGAACTTCATAGCACAACTTCACTTTAAATGCAGCTTCAGTCAAGACATAGATTGAGAGCTGCTTTGCAGAGCAGGAGTTGGTACTTTCCAAAAGTAAAATGCAGCTGAGTCACATGAAAGTGCCTGCTTTCACCCCAGATGATAGTCTTCCCATAGGCACAGATTCATAGAAAGTTTTTTTACGAACTCTTATAGTGGAATTATAATACCTCCTCCCTGTGTCATTGGGGAGCATCAAGATGGAGTGCTTTTTTCAAACCAAGATGCTGCCTCAAGTTAAATTGCTGCTTTGATAGGATTGGAAGCAGTTCTGTGAATCAAAGGTACTTGTCAGAAGCCTAAAAAACTAATTCAAGATATTGAAAATGCACAACAAAAGAGTTCTGTTATACTTAAAGAATTTCCAGATAGCTGTATACTTTAAAATAAATAGTTCTCTCCCATAGTTACTTCAGTCATATTCCATTCTGGTTTGAAACTTCTTTATGAATATCTTCATTTATAACTACTTATATGTTCAATTAATCTTTATTAATTGACTGAACTGAACACTAAGAAGTTCAGTTATGTATTCATTCAGCATCAATAATTGGAATCAACCATGACTTTTTCAGCTGTTAATTGCCTAGAAGTGCAGAAATGCAGAGATATCAGCATTTAGACTAGCACTGAGATCCACATATCCGTCTTGTTTTCTCTGTCTATTTCAGACCCCAACTGTAGTTTTGTGGATGAATACCACATATTTTGGCACCTATGGGCCATGGAAAATAAGTCAATGCTGCTGTTTGAGTTCAAGATTCATTTTTTGAGCACTTTTACTTTTGTGGTTTATAGGGTGTTTTGAATGTTAATGGATTTTCCCTTGGCATGTCTGTTTATTTAATCCATGACTGAATCAGTGAATAATTCAGAATAGAATAGAACAGAATTCTTTATTGGCCAAATGTGATTGGGCACACAAGGAATTTGTCTTATATGTATGCTGAGAGCATAAGCTCTCAGCATACATACCAGCAGCAAGTGATAAATCATGATCATAATCATAAAATATAATCATCATAAATCATAAGATGCAAACTCAGTGATAGCCATAGGATACTAAATAAGCAATCAACATAAATCATGAGACACAAACAACAAAGTTATAGCCATAAGAAGCTAAGGAAATAAGTAATAGGAAAGATGAAAGGATGAGAAGGATAGCAGATAATATAGTCCTACTACACTAGGTGGTTTTATATCCTAGGGCAAGGGTCGGCAAACTTTTTCACTCAAAGAGCCATTTTGGCTCATTTCCCATTTTTTAAAAAACCTGGGGGCTGCAGAACCTGGGTGGGCATGGCCAACTTGATGACACACCCACCCAGTCACCCCTAAGTTCAATCTTCTCTGTATCTCCCTTTCTCCCCTCCATCTCTCTATCTGTCTCTGCCCCACTTTCCCTCACTCTCTGCATCTCTCCCCTTCTCCCTATTTTCCCCTCTCTCTCCCCCCATGTGTATGTGTGTCTCTCACTGTGTGTTTCCGTCGTGCGTGCGCTCTGTCTCTACATCTCTCCTCTCTCAGAAAGGGCCAAGCCTGGCCCTGCCTAACTGCCCCCGCCCTCCTCTTTTCTTCAGTTCTGCTGATTCGTGCTGCAGAGCTAGCAGCCTCATGAATCAGCAGAGCTCCACTTTTGAAGATGAGGGAACGCTGTTCCTGACTTCAGAAGCTTTATCATTGCTCCATTGAAGTTGTTGGCTGTTCCCTGCACATGGGGAAAGAGGTGCTTCCCGGAGCATGCTGGTAAGTGCCCCCTTCCCCACCTGCAGCCAACAGCCAGCAACTTCAACAGAGTGATGAGAAAGCCGGCTTGGCTTGCCTAGCTTATGCACACGTGCATGCATGTGCAGAAGCTAAGCCGCCCCTTGTTGGTGCTGGGCATTCCTACAGAAAAGGGGATGGGCGAGCAGCGCCAAGTCCACCTGCTTGCTTTTGAGGGAGTTTTCCCTGCATGTGCCCCCCGCACTTATGATGAAGCAAATTGGCTGGGAGGGAGAACTTCCTCAAAATCGAGTGGCTGGGCTCAGCGCTGTGGGCCCATAGCCCTTTCTCTAGGAACACCCAGCACCAACAAGGGGTGGCTGCTTCTCCATCCTCTGCCGTTGCCCTTAACCTTCTCAAGGCAGGGTCGGGAAGGCCAAGGGGCAGGACCAACCAGTGATGGCTCGGGGAGCCACAGATGAGGCCCCAGAGCTGCATGCAGCTTGCGAGCCACGCTTTGCCAACCTCTGGTCTAACCATTTTCTGCTATTTCTAAACTGCTGCATATTTAGCCTGGGAAATTAGAGGGGAGTGTATGTTAGTAAGTAGGGAGGTAGCCATAATAAATTCTTGACTAGAGTCAAGGTCGCTGTTATCCTGCACCTGGAAAATGTATGTGAAGAATTGGTGCCAAGTGAAGCAAAAGTTAATTGGACAATGTGATTTATGATTTGGTATGGCGGTTGGATTTGAAGTTTCAATTATGTGGAAGGAAACTAAAACTGTAGATTCGGGTTTCCTTCGGATGTGCCAACATGATTTCTCCAAACAAAAGTTTTTATTTGGATAGACTTTGCCTCTGAGTTCTAAATGGGAATTGGGAAGTTTCATTGGAACCCTGACACAAATATTGTAACTGATATAAAATTTAGGAAAGAAAATGTGCTTTGTCTTGGATTTTTAAAACCCCTAAAATCTTCTGTAAACTCTTCGTGTAATTAAATTCTTTGAAGGTAAACTTGTGGTAGGAGATAGAATAGATATACCCACTTTTTCCTTATTTTAAACATCTAGAAGTTTTAATAGAGTAAAGCTTTGTCATTTTTAGAGAGATGTGCTATGGGATGTTGCTCTGATTCTCTGTCTCTTTGAGTGTTTTAAGAGATGTTTGGGAAAGAAAAGGAATTTCATACTACATTGTGTATTTTGTTTCTGAACTAAGAGTTTTCAGAGATGGTACAGGAGGATTTCAAGTTTAATACTGAGAGTGATCAAGCTTGCTCATTGCAATTTATACATAGGGTCTGATTATCATTAGGACATACAGGTAGTCTCAACTTATGACCACAATTGAGTCCAACATTTGTTGCTAAGTGAGAAACTTGTTAAGTGAGCTTTGCCCCATTTTCTTTTGCCCCACTTTTCTTGCCACATCTGTAAAGTGAATCACTGCAGTTGTTAAATTAGTAATACCATTGTTAAGGCCATCTGGCTTCCCCATGGACTTTGCTTGCCAGAAGGTAATGAAAGGTGATCACGTGACGCTGGGACACTGCAACCGTCATAAATATGAACCAGTTGTCAAGCATCCAAATGTAAATCATATGACCATGGAGATCCTGCATAAGGGTGAAAATGGTCATAAGTCACTTTTTTTTAGTGCCATTATACCTTCAAACAGTCTCTAAATGTTGTAAGTCAAGGACTACCTGTATTTTGCATCTGATTTTATGTGTAGGGTAGAGTGATGGTGTGAATATTGAACAACTTTCTTATTATAAACCAGGGGTGTCCAACTGGCAGCCCATGGGCCGGATGCATCACGTGCAGTCCACACACACCCCAGCTCTGCAAAGGCAAAAACATTGTGATATGTCACACAACATCATGTGACGCAATCAAGTTTGACACCCATGTTATAAACTGTCACAAAGACTTCAGTGGTTAATGGAATTTGATCCATGATGCAGCACCCAAAACATCTTGTGTGATCTTATTTTACTCTTTTTAATATATATTATTAACACAGCATAGCAAAGGAAATCTTATTTGTCTGGAAGGATGATAGAAGTTTAGTTAGGCAAGCACATGTCTTTCTCCCTGCTTTCCAATTTTTATTACTGAAATAGCAGTAAAACCAAAAAGTAAGGTTCAGGGCCTCATTTTCAGTCTTAATTGTGTTTACTTTTTGAACTAGACTGTCTGCCACTGAACCCTAGAACAACCTATCTACAAGTTATTGAGTATACTATTAGTAAATGATATTAATGTCAAACTACAGCCCCCCCCACCCATTTTCTTGTTTTTTTAAAATTTATATTAGACCTGCTGTACCAATATGCTAGAATAAATTATACCATAGAACAAGACAAAAATGTCTCACATTTCAGAATCAAATATCAGAAATACTTTGAACTATTTCACCTTAGTCTCTGAAGAGCTCAAATGATATTTTAAACTAATTATATTGTTTATGGAAAATAATCAGAAAGACAAAGGAGAATATAGCATGACTGACAGAGCTTGCAAATACTGTAGTGTTGACAAGAAATAATGGGTTTCTGGGATCATGTAGTCCAAATTGTCTGTTGATAAATTTCTAATATGAGAAAGATTGCACTTCATAAGACTTGATAGAAATGTCACTAACTAAAGTATCACAAGCTTTATCAGGAAAGCTTTAAATTTTGTCCTGTTGAACAAAAATCCTGGAATAAAAATTATACATTAACATTGTAAAAGCAGAAATAGCACTGAGAAGCACTTAGATTTATATGTTACTTCATAGTGCTTTACAGCCCCTCTATAAGCAGTTTATAGTCAGCATATCGCTCCAACAATTATTTGAGGTCATTTTACTGACCTCAGAAGGATGGAAGGCTGAATCAACCTTGAGACAGTCAGGATCAAACTCCTGGTAGTGAACCCTGAGTTTGCTTTTAGTGCTGCATTTTTACCACTGTGCCACATGGCTCCTCTATATGTACATGTGGTTGTAATGAAGCCTAATGTACAATTCAATCAAAAATCACGGGGATTAAAATGGTTCAGAATATTCATGGCCTTCATATTATTGCCTGAGTGACCAAGAAGAAAATGTAGACACCACCACATGGCAGATTTTCAAAGAGTCATGGCAATAGAATAAATAAAAGTAAATTAGAATACTAATAGAATAAAATAATATAATAAAACTACTCTGACATCTTTTGGGAGAGAAATTCTGCCAAATGTTCTCCCCCTAGAAACAGTTCTTATTTATTTTAAAACTACTTTTTTCCTTCAAAGAGGCCATTTTCACAGGACGACTTCTCAATTTGTATCCCAACCATGTAACTAGTTTATCTGTAAGTTTGAAATTTGGTTGCTTTGCACAGTTCATCTTTATACTCATCTCATTCTGCGGTAACAGTTGCCTCTGTAAAAGCTTTAACTTGGTAAGGGATACTGTAATTATTAGGCTTGGAAATTTTTTAAATTGTTCTTATTTCAATTCAAGAAAAGTTTGATAGTGAAATCTTCCAGAGCTGTGACTGACTTTCATTTACTGAATGAGTGCACACAGAAGTTGGAAAAGCATGTGTTATGAATAGTTTAATTTCTTCTTGGACTATGATAGGGGTGGAGATGGAGATTCTAGTTCTAAATGTGTATGATCCATTATTCCCTTCCAACTCTTTAATGTTGAATTTTCAAGATGCAGACAAGACCATTATGCCAGCAAACCAATATAAGTTTGTAGAGTAATAAATTCCCCTTTTCTAAAATTCTTTCTCCAACTGTTTTTACCATTATTGTTATACCAGTGCTTTATATAAGAGAAAAATTTCCAACAGGCTTTCAAAAATAGAACAAAAGATAAAATTTCACGTTCTGCTACACTGTCTGCATAGTCAGTTAAATCCTGGTCTTTCAGTCCTAGAAAAGTTACTTTTGTAGAATATAGAAAACCACAGCACGCCAATATCCAGTATTTCTCTTCCCCTAGTTTTCTTGTACCTCATCCGTAATTTCTCTACTGTAACTTTGTCAGGGTCTTGTGTGACACTTAATACCAGTACCATATTAACAACATGGCATCTTCTGTATCCTATGGAGTTACATCATTGTGGAAAGGGGGGTGTTCCTTTCCATCATTAGCTTCATAAATAAAATGCAAACAATGTATATTCTTTTTGAGTATATGTGTCAGAACAGCAGAAGTGAGATGGTGTCTATTTGCTTGTCTTCCTAATGTAACGGCATAAAATATATAATTTCCAGAACTTTCATTATGTGTTCTGAGAAATGTTAGGGTCAGATGGATGGAGTAGGCAACAGAAAATAGAAATTGAATCAGACTTTCATTTCAATTAGTTTATTATTGTTTACACATGTAGAACTTTCCTTCTGCTACATAATTTCAATTTTTTGAACTAAAGATATCACAAAGAGAGTTCAGCATTTAAAATGTACATCTCTAAACGCTGGCTTTTCTTGAAAGTTAAATAAGTGTTTAGGGAAACAGTAATCAAATAGAAGTCTTTCAATGAAATGAACATTTGTGCTATAGCCTTAATTCTAAGCAAAAATTATGTAGAAGCAAGCAATTAATCACCCTAGCAGTAATGTGTTGTTGGCAACATTGCAACATTGGTGTCAGTCTTCCTCCCTTAGAATATCCTGTTATAAATTATCCATGTCCAAGCACACCCCACCGATAATATTATTGATGAATAAGTGGTGATTCACAAGCAAATGTCTTTGGCATTAATGCACCAAAAATTCTCCAAAAGTTCATATGTTTTGAACAGCAGTTTTCCTGAATTTAATGGTGAGCCTTTCGGCTGTAATAGTAATTGAATTCTGTTTATGTTTATTGAGATTTATATGCCGCCTTTCTCTCGAAGGACTCAGGGCGGTTCATAACAATTAAAAAAATACATAATAGAAAAATTCAAAACAAGATTAAACCGATTAGCTCAATAAACATTAAATAGTATAAAATTAAAACTAAGACAAATAATTTAAAAACCCTAAATCAGTCCAGATCGGCTTGATGGAACAGCCAAGTCTTCAGATCATGGTGGAAGGACCTGTCTGGGGGCTGTCCGGAGCTCGAGGAGCAATTCATTCCAGAGGGTCGGTCCACAGAGAAAGCTCTCCCCCTGGGGGTCGCCAGCCGACACTGTTTGGCTGACGGCACCCTGAGGAGGCCCACTCTGTGGGTCGCACTGGGCGATGGGAGGTTGTTGCCGGCAGCAAGTGGTCCCGCAAGTAGCCTGGGCCTGAGCCATGTAGGGCTTTAAAGGTGATAACCAGCACCTTGAACCAGCACTTTGAACCAGCACCTTGAATTCAAGGACTAATTCAAAGTTTAATATCATTTGGGTCTCCAGATGTTCCTGAACAGGGCTGCTAGGGATTATTTTAAGCAACATTTGGAAGGGTACAGGTTTCCCACCTTCATGCTCACTCTGTAACTTTCCTATCCTAATGTGCAAAAAGCAAGCTTCCAAAGGCAAATTTAACATAACATATTGCAATAGTTAATTATCATTCCACAAAGTGCTTTTTATGTCTGAGCTGAATAAAGAACACATCATCTAGGTAACCGGACAGAATATTTATCACTGTGCATAGTTGGCAGATGGGAAAGAAAAATATCCTTCCCATCTGACAATGTTTTAAAATCTAGTTCTCTCTCTACTGGGCGTAGCAGTTCGGAGGCTACCCGTCAGCTAAGCTTTGATAAAAATTATTATTATTATTGTGATCTCCAGATGAGTAATTTGGTATATTGTTCCCAAAGGCACTTCATTATGATTCAGTGTGCAGCAGCATATAAGATTGCTAAGGCTATGGGGGCTTGGCAGATCAGAGTGAGGGCTGCAGTTGCTCGACATCCTGAAGTTGCGGCGTTGTGTATTGACACCTTTGATGTAGCCCCTAAGACGGCACCTACACCTCCTACTGCTGCTCGGAAGACGTCAGCCTTACGCAGAAAAAGCTTTGGCTTATGAATCCAGCAGTTTACTCAGCTCTCTCTGTGAGCTGCTTTGGCAACCTTTAACTAATCCTAACGCTTCCTGTTTCTGCCAGTGCCAGAGTGTAGTACAAAAGGCAAATATTTTCCTGCTTGGCTTTATCAGGTTAACAATAAGCCTGTTTTCATGTTAGAACTCATAGAAGGTAAGTTCGATGCCTTATTAGTATCGTGGCTGGAAATATCAATACAAAATAGAGAATTTGGATGTCTGCTGGTTACTGCTTTTTTATGGCTGTTGTATATGTAATTGTGACCTAGCCATAGCATGTTTGAGAAGACATTTTATTATATAGCATCTGTGTGTGTGTGTGTGTGTGTGTGTGTGTGTGTGTGTATCTTTCTCTCTCCTGTCTTTTCAGTGCAATGTTAGCATTATTTGCCTACGTTTTCTGTTCTACAGCTTTCACAGCTGTGAAGTTTTTGTATTAAATGATAAGGCAAATGTTATGTAAGTAGGAAGGAATTGTAGAGAATATAGCAACAGTTTAGAAGGCTTTCGTTTTTATGAAAGCAACTACGAAAGGCTGAGTGAGTGATCTTCTAAATTAAAGGGTCCCACATGCGTTAATGCCTGGGTCAAATATATCACACAGAAATCTTTCCAACAGTTCCAAGTTAGTATCAGTAATACTAAATGTTCTTTTAATATAATGCAATAATTTTGTATTTCTGACCGATAACATTAAAACATCCCCTCATCTCTAAAATGGAGGGGAACAGACCAGTTGTTAAAAGTTTTAAAGAGCAAGTATAATCTTGCTGCAGCAGCAGCAACATCATCATCATCATCATCATTATTATTATTATTATTATTATTATTATTATTATTATTATTATTATTATTATTATTATTATTATTATTATTATTATTACATGGATAAGCAGCCCAGAGTTGCAGACAATACTTTTAAGTGCATTGTGGCTGTATATTGAATACAATTTGGTCAATAGCTTATTAAGCAAAATGTATACCAACTGAATACAGAGGAACCCACATTATAGTGATTAATTGCTTCAGAACTGCATCTTTACTTAATTCTTATTAGGTGTACACAGACTGCAAAAGGGCAAAGCAGAAAGCTTTGGCTAATGTGAGCAATATGTTGCTTGGTGTTTAATTATAGTGGTGCCAGATCCAAAACCATGTTTTTTTGTCTGTTCTTATGTTTCTCTAGTTAATGGAACACCTGGAAGTCAGCTTTCTACTCCCCGTTCCGGGAAGTCTCCAAGCCCTTCTCCTACTAGCCCAGGAAGTCTGCGGAAACAGAGGGTAAGAAAATGCAAGTTTTGAAAGTGGCCAAGTGAATCGCTTGATACCAAGTTTCTAGCAAGTGTTCTGATAGTGCAATCCCTATAAGATGCTAACGCAAGGAATTCCTTGCTAATGAATATAAATAAATGAAATGGTGGTTGATTGATTGGTGGTGCAATGTTTTGATAAATGGCTAGCCCTAGGGTTACCCAAAACTTTAGAAAATTTCGAAAAAGCCTTCCATTCTGCATCCATTTCTGCATGAAAAATAGGAACATTGTCAAAATGAACTCCGAGTTTTTCTCCCTCCTCTTTTCTCGCTTCTCTCTGCTTGGCCATGAGTTTGGCAATCCAAAAATGCTGGATCTTTGTTCCTTCCACATTGCTTGCTAAGTCAGCTACAGGCTTTACCAGGCAGAGTAGGAATGGAGGGGGCTCTGACAGCTCTGCATTTTTGCTGATTCAGGTAGTCCTCAACATAGAACCACAATTCTGGACTGGAACTTCCATCACTAAGCAGTGGCTATGTTAAGTGAGTTGCACTTGATTTTATGATTGTTGAGAAAATCATGTGGTCATTAAGCCAATCCAGCTTCCCTCGGTGACTTTGCTTGTCAAAAGGTGCCTGGAAAGGTAGCAAATGGTGATTATATGACAACCATAGCTGTCAAGTCTCACGTTTTGGCCAGGAGTTTCCTGTATTTTACCCTCTTTCCCGCTGTCCAGTATTTTTGGGAAATTTCCCATATTCCGTCAAGCTTTGAGCTCTCCTAACCCTCCCACTCCCCTCCCTGCACGCATGCACTATCCCCTGAGTGGGGAAATACCCCTTGAAGCTCAGCTTCTGCACATTTTTCTTTTTCCGCGATTCCAGAGGGTGGTGGTGGAATGGGCTGCTTCACACATACACACCCAGCCTCTGGAATTGCAGAAAATCATGACGTGCAGAAGTGGAGAGATTGAAAGGGAGTCCCCTTCAACCTCTCCACTTCTGCATGTCATGTT
>JANHFR010007514.1:187167-198523 GCA_032468015.1 Mimophis mahfalensis | reverse complement strand
GCCGCCAGCCGACACTCCTTGACCGGCGGCACCCGAAGGAGGCCCTCCCTATGGGAATGGACCGGGCGGTGGGATGATGTTGCCGGCAGCAGGGGTTCCCGTAAATATCCCAGACCCAAGCCATTCAGGGTATTAAAGGGTCGCGGCATTAGGAAGGTTGAGAACCACTGGTTTAGAGTCATCTGCAAGTTTGATGAGTTCTCCTTCAGTGTAGTTGATTCATATCCATAACAGGGATATGAAAAGAACACACCCTGTTCTTTTCTATGGATGTTTAGGACTCTTTTCATTCTCTGCTTGCAGAAATGTTTGCAGGAAAAGCTCAACTTGGCTCTTTTTCCAAAACAACTAATTGAATATTTTCAGACTTCTGAAGTGGAGGTAGTTTAGATTTGCAAACTAAAAGACATTGTTCTCATTTGTAGATAGATAAACCCATTGACCCTGAAAATGCATCTTATACCTGGCCAGATTCATAATCCAATTATTCTTGATCAGTGAAATGTAAGCCCATAATTAATGTGCCACCTGAGGGTTTTTTGTTATTCTCTTTAAATTACATACTAATTTATTAAATTGTCCTGATTAAGTAATGTATTTGACAATATAGGTTTCTTGTTAAGAATATTAAATATCTTGCACCTATCTTATTACGTAAAGGTCTAAAGAAGATACTTTTGTATATGAACTTCTTTTAAGTTCAAGGAAAGATTCCTATTTCCTTTGGATCTGGCGGCATGGAGTGTGTTTCTGAGGAACAATACATACAACATTTATAGTATACTTTTCCTTATAATCAAACTTGACTAGAAAAAGTACGAAGCAATATATAAATGAATGTATATTTTAAAAAAATTAAATTTTAGATGGCGTAGGACCTGGTTTTAGGATGCCAAAAGATACTTATGCCATATAGCACTTTTTTCATTGTTTGAATGCATGAATGTCAGCTGGAAAAGGCCAATTTGGATATTGAGTATCTTGTGTTTAGCTCTGTCCAACTCAGCTAGCATAAACAATGACAAGCCATTTTTAAACGGTTAGAATAGGGATATTGAAAAGGCAACAGAAACCCACAAAAACAGAGAAAGAATGGGGGAAAAACATTCAAAAGTATCAATTGGCCACATTCGTTTTAGGTTTAATCAAGCTGACTCTGGCAAGTGGTATCTTGAATCTTGTGCCAGGATAACTGCTGGCCTTAAGGTGAAAAGTTTTCCAATCTGTCCTATTCAGCCTCAACAATTGCTTTCCAGATTTTCTTTTCTTTTCTCCCCAAAATCCAAATTGTTAGTATGTACCATAAAGACATTCTTCTATACAGGATTCGCAGTATTAATAATAAGCTTCATAGCTTCCTGTGTTGTCAGAGATGTTTCTCTCCTTCAAAAATGTGTCAGGAAGATATTCCGCTGTTTCCACTTTTATCTTTAGATGATTGCAGTGTGGTTCTTTTTCTTTACAATGTGTTTTTTAATTGAAAACACTACAAAACATCTGTGGGGGCTCTACTATAATAAACGCATCCAAGATTGCATCTCTGCAGATTAGACAGCATCATCCTGTTTTCATTATGTACCAGAGAAATCATAAGCTTTGCTTGTACTTGCTGGGATCTCATTCGGATTGTTAAAGAAAAGGAATTTTTGATCCTTTCAGACCTTCAGTCTACTGAAAATTGGGGGAGGCAGCTATAAGATCACACATGCTGTCCTCATGCCCAACTTCCAAGTGTTCATTTGAAGGATAGACAGAGCCAATGCAGTTGTTGATGCCTAGAAATTTAAAATCCAGTCTTTTTCAGATGTCTGACTAGAGAACTGCAGGCACATCATGGGATAAACATATATTCAAATTATATGATTCAAGAACCATTCTTCTTTTTAAAATGCAGAGATGTGCAACCTGCAGCTTCCCATTTGCACACAAACCGTGAAGCTTCTGCTATCTACAGCGTCAATTTTCAGATGCATGGCTTCTTGTCATTTTAAGAAACAAACAGAAAAACAAAAAGTTCTAAATATAATTCCTTCAATGAAATTGTGTTGCTCCTGGCCATTAATCAGTGCTGCTTTAGTAGCATATCCATCTGGGATTTCTGGACCCTTGGAGAACCCAAAGCTACTTTTACACTTCTGTTTGCACATCATAGTAGAAACATATCGGTACCTTCTTTTTTTTAACCGACAGTCACATCAGTGTCTTGATTTCTTAAGTGTCACCACAAAAATCCAGTGAACTGAAGCTCTGCTTTGTTAAACTAGGAGAGAAGAACATGAATATATAAAATGGCAATGAAAGGAAGCCAAGCCACCAAGAATCAGATGATAGATTCATTTTGATCACATGAATCAAAAGGGAGTATTCAGCAATATTAGAAAACACAGGAGGGAAAGAAAGACAAAACAAACTGCTTGTTTTGCATGGCAGTTTCTATTACTTATTACTCATAGAAACACTGTCATATTTTAATGAGTTCAATTTGGTTTACTATATCAGTTGTTATGGTATACTAGTCTACTTATATTTTTTAGGGGGGTGGGGGTGGCATTATATTTAAATATAATGAGCACATATGGTTTCCTTATGAAATGTTTTATTTGTTTGATTATACATTGTTAACTGCCAAAATCACAAGACTTTGCCATGCACATCTGTGTATTGACTCTCATCCAGCACTCATTACAATATGCATTGTTGTTATTTAATAGATTTATCCCACTTTTTTGCAGAGTTTGCCCTCTCAAGACAGCTGATAAAAGCCAGCAAATTAAGCCGCATGTAGAACAATGTAATTTAAATGATCTGTTATTAATGAAATAAGCTAAATTTATTTCCACAAAACCTCTGGACAGAAAAGGTTTCCCTGCATATTGGCCACTGGCCTTTGTCAGAAGAATTTGGGGTTCTAACTCAAGCCAGGGTTGGGCAAAAATAAATAAAAATGAGATCAAGACAGCTATGAGGAAAGAAGTAATATTTATTCCCAAAAGCAAAAAGGGGGCAGCTGTAGAGAAATGGGATACAGTGACATATTTTTATAGGGAAGCTTGTCCTAGGAAGCTTGTCCCATCATGGTTATAGGGTGACACCTAAGGGGCATATATATATATCATCTATGATGTTTATTCTTGTGAACATGTAGTTCTGCTGGGAGACCTAATTTAATTAACTCTATTTGTGTTTACAGACCTTATCCTTTGATATGTGGATTAGGTCTGGGTAACCTATTTGAGGGTTTAAGGAAGTTTGAGTAAAAAATTGCCCCCCCCCTGCTATTTTTCCTTGTTTAACTTAATTTTAGCGTGGCTGTGAATTATCTAGTGGAGACACTGATTCTCAATCCATTCTGGATTCTATTAATGTTTTAAGGGAAGATGAAACATTATAAATAATATAAAATAAATTTTGATATAAAACATATCACACCTGCCATATCCAGACCACTTTTAACATTTCTTCTAGAGTCTGTCTAAAAATACGGATAATTTTAATGTGATCCAGTAGGAAGGTTAAAATTAAAATGGAATTAACCATCTAATTAAATTAAATGCATTTACCTTAACCATTTAACACAGCAAGGTAAATTTTAATTTCTACTGCATTTTAGACTGTTTTTATATTAATTATATTAAACATGTTTCAGAGCTTTTATTTCACTTCGCTCACATCTTAGAATGACAGAAAAATATACTATTGATGACAGGCGGGAACTGCTTGCTATCTTTAGATAGTGACTTACTCACAACGTTTTGAATGTAAGGATTACACTGGCATATATAATATTTTAGAGCAGTAGATATTTAACAAATATCGGCGAGGTCCATCTTCATCTCTCTTAATATTGCAGCTACTTGCGTCTTCATTACTATTGGGTATTTTTACTGGTTATTGAGGGTGTTGATTTGGTTTCCTTTTTCTTGTTTTTGTTGTTGTGCTTAGTTAGTTGAGTGGTTTACACCTGAAAGCTAGTGCAAAAAACCAGAACACTTAAGATGAACTTGACTCCATAAGATTTACTAACATCATACTTAATTATATCTAAGACATCTAAATAAATGGTTAAATGAATCTCTAGAGGATTCATAGAGGGCAATCATGTGACTTGCACTTCATGGCATGTTACAGGTTTAAACAAAACCATATTCTATAGCATACTGTGCTGATATCTTTCTTCAGATTGGACTCAGAGGCCTGGGAACTATTAGTTCCAGTTTCACCACCGAATGATATTTATATTCTTCTGCATTTTCTTTACCCAACAGGATCTCACATTTTTCATTTTTCTTCCTTGTGGAATCAAAGGGTTGAAGTAGACAAACTGTTTTGGGGTAAGAAAACATTTATTAGAAAAGCATAAATTTTTAAGAAATGGCAATCACACCTTGTGGAGAAATATAATATCTGGTGATACTTTAGACAGTTTTTCATCACCTTTGCTGAAAATTAGATTTTAAGATAGCACATGTTTTGCACTATGTCTGGAAAATTATTTTAAGATTTATTAGTGAAGAAAATACTAGTTAAGTGAAGAAGAATCTCAAAGACCAACCTAGGGCCTAAATCATCTTTTATTTTTGGAAAGTAAAGCATAACTTATATTCTTTCAGTTTCAGAACATTTTCAGATTCAGTTCAGAAAATTCCTGTATCCCTCTGTTTCCCACCCTTCCTCAGTCTCTGTCAGTGGAAAGAAACAATAATCTCTCCCCTGACACATTATAACTAACACTTCAGTTATACTGTCTCTTCAGCATCTCACCACCTACTGACCATAAGAAGCAGTGGGGTGTAAGGTAGGTATCTTTTTTGTGTTTCCTCTTTCTCTCTCTGCCTGCCTGCTTTTTATCTGTGAGGTTAAGTTCAAAGTACTTTTTTCTACTTTTTAAATTAAATCTTTATTAAATTTCAAGATCAAGCATTAAAATACAAACCAACATAAAAGAGAGCAGGAATAACAATACACATTAAAAGTGGCAGGAAAAAAATACAACAAACAAATTTATAACAAAGATGACATCCAATTTTCTTTTACTCCAGAGAAAATAACCCATAAAGTAACCTATCTCTAAAGTTAAACAGGTAGTAAAAATATTTTTAAATTGTAATAATCAACATTTTAAAATGCCAATATTCATAAAATATTCTTCTCAATATATTTAACTTTATATTTAAAATGTTACTATATTTCTCTAATCCAATCTAACCTAATCTTCAAATTCCAAAGTCAACAGTTAGGTTTATTTTTTTTTCCCTTGTAAGAAAACAAATAGTGAAGGCAAGGCTGTAGCCTGCAGGACGGATGTGTTTTGTGGAATTCTCCACAAAACCGCTGGTATTCTTGCTGTGTGAGGACCCCAGGGGACCCCAAGGATTGCGGCAGTAAAAGATAAAATTCGAGGAATTAAACTTGAAATGGCTAAAGGAGGAATTGGTGGAGAGAGAAGTCTTTTCTGGCAGAGGATCAGGTTTCTAAATGGGATGTAAGGCAAATGGATTCATCAGATCGTGAGACTTAGGGGCGCTCAGAAGGGTGGAGAAAGAAGCAGAGAGATTGTGGTGATCAGTGTGGTAAAGATCTGGTTTGGGTGTTCAGAGAGAATGGTCTCGCACTGCTGATCTTGGTGACTGGTAGTGAGGTGAAATATGGAAGAAAGGGCATTAAGAGCGGTGGAGATCCGGACCTGCTGGGGGTTGTAGTTAAATTTAGATGGAGGGATGATGGCTGAGACTGGGTGTGCTTAAGTCAAAATGGGAAGTTTGGTTTGCTTTTTTCTTTCTCTTTGTTCTGTTTTCTATTTTCTGTTTTTCTATTTTAACTCTTGTTTCACTTTTTTAATGATAAAAATGTAGTAATTTTAAAAGCTGGGGATTCTTAAGTAAGATGGAAATGTGGCTTGTTTCCTTTTCTCTGTGTCTTGTTTTTTATTTTTTTTATTTCTTATTTTTGTGTTTACTTTTGAGAGATAAGGTTGTAATAATTTAGAATTAATTTGATCAATTTAGACCATAGAAAATATGTTTAGCTTGTTAAAAATCTTCTTTATGGCATTGGGTATAAATTAGAATTAATTGTTCAACAGAAAATAGAGATAAATGATAGTGTGGAAAATAATGGGAAGAAAGGATTTCTGGATATGTTTACTGGGCTGTTAGAATAAATTCTTGATTTAAAAATGAAGGAATGCTAAGAGCTATTGATTGTGTTTAATAACAAATGAATAGGGAATAACGAGTATTTTTGAAATAATAATGGAATTATGATTGATTGGGTTTTAATGGGGAAAAAGGTTGGTAATTTTAAAAAGGTTATGAGAATGGACTTATAAGGTCTGAATTTAGTAAGTAATTTAGTTTTAAAATAAGAAGTGTTAGGATATACTGGATTTAATTTTTGCTAGGCATTAGAAATTAATGAATGTTGGAGTAGGTAATAAATAAATTAACAACTAAACTATGATTAAACCTATTGTATTAAATGAAAGAAAATACTAATGAATGGGATGTATTAAGACTTGCTAAATAGAAGTAGGGGATCTGATGAAAGAGTTATAGCCCAGAAAGACTTATAGCCCAGAAAGAATTATATAATCAATTTTCAAACGTACCCATTTGAAAATTGCCTGAAAATGACCTGGTGGATGTATTGAGAATTTTGTTGTTTTGCAAAATAATAAAACTTGATTTTAAAAAAAGAGAAATCAAATAGCGGTCTCCAGCATACAAAAAAATTAGTCAAATGATTGTCACTAAGTAAAGGAGTCAGTTTTGCATCTTCCTACTTTTACCTGCTTTTTATTTGTTTTCTGACTCTTCCTGATAGGATGTAGTTAGCTAGGAACTGGACTTTTACTATTTCTTTCATATAATTCTTGTAATAAATCTCTTTTGGAAAGACTGCTCAATGATTCTTTCTCAGGTTATATTCCTACTCTTCAAAAACACACTCAAACCGCTTCCTTAAAAACTCACACCTCTTAAGGTTGTTCAACAACAACTAGCATTCATATACCAAATTTAGCAGGCATCGAATCACATAGTTGTAATCTCCACTAACTGAGATTATTTATTTTTTATTATTTAAAATGATTAATTAGGATTAATTATCTAATTATTTAAGTTAGAGAAGTTTATGTCCTATTTTGTGGACAAAGTTTTTCATAGTTTTCCAGTTTCACTTTATTTCACGCTAAATCTCTACATGACTTTCTAAAAGGCTACAATCAGATGTAAAAGAGGACATGACATTTGTCTACAGCATTACACCTAAGCTCATTAAGGTGCTATTTAAAGTATGGTTTACACTTTTAAAGTACTAAACAGTTCAATACTTGATAATTTAAAGGGGTGTTTACATTGATATGATATAAATCAGCTCTCTTAAATATGAACTCACTTTCCAAATTCTTAAACAAGTCCTAATTTTGGAGGCTATTTTTTTTATTTGCTTTAAGCTATAGATCAGTGATGGTGAACCTATGGCATGCATGCCAGAAGTGGCACACAAAGCCATTTCTCTGGGCACGCTGCAACCTCTTGCTCTTCTGAGTTGGTCTTGCACCAGCGCAAAAGTTCCAGAAACTGGAAGATCATGTGATCTTCTGGTTTCCGGCACGTGGGTGTGCTCGCGCGCTCGCTTGTTCCCATTTTTGGCACTCAGTGCCAAAAAGGTTCACCACTACTGCTATAGATTATATACCTTGAGCTGTTACATTAACCCCCATTCTTTCCATGTTCAGGCAAAGAATACTAGCTTTGCATTTCATTTACAGTTTTTAAGTTGAATTGATTTTAATGACTTCAATCTTTGGAGTATTTTAATTCTTAGATATATTGAGTGCTTTTATAGATTTTGAAGGGGCTATTTAGACCCATCTCCTGCCAGAAAGCCAATTTAAAATATCCTGAAGAATTTGCCACTTCATTAAATATTCTATTGTCAAGTTGCAATTACAGTTTTAGGGTTTTCCAACTATTAAACTGAAAGCTGTTTTCTTGGACTCTAAATCCATATTTATACCTCTTGCTGTCTGATACCACAGAGAATCAGTCTTGGGTTTTTCCTATGTGACACTTCCTCAAGTTCTTATTCCACCTTCATTTACCTTTTCTCAGGGCTAAACACACCCAGTTTCCTCCCTAAAACTTAATTTCCTAACTGTATTTCTTTATCCCCTTCTCAGACTCTGAATATTTCTAAAATGTGATACACAAAACTTGAGGTCACATCTAAACAAAACAGAATATAGTCAAATTATAAATTTTCATGATGCTTTCTTTATTAATATTTATTTACTATTCTTTTGACAGAATATAATTTATCTTTTCATATTGCTCAGTCATGTGCAGTTTGTGATTAACCACAGTTCAAAATATTTAAAGCATTATTTCAATCTAGGTCAGGGGTGTCAAACATACATCGTCACGGGAGTGTCACATGATGTATTAGGACTCCGCCCCCTCCCTTCGCTAAACTGGGCATGAGCGTGGCCAGCGCAAGACACATCTGGCCTGTGGGCTGGGAGCTTGACAGCCCTGATCTAGGTATTTACCATCCACGTCAGGTTTTGTATGACATGTTAAAGGCCACACAAAAGTAAGCAGGACTACTTTTATTTTTCTCCCATTAAAATATTATCTGTAATATATTTCCCTTTGATTCATTTCATGTATTTATTTCACAGTATTTCTATGCCATGTACAGTTATACAACACTGGCAACTTAGAAAAATAAAAACAATAAACATAAATGCTTATTCCAGATCTTCAGTCCTATCGGCAGATGAGAATGCCAAATCCAGTCTGAACATCTAGCCGGTTACGCAATGAAAAAATATAATAGCACCGTAAGGATGAAAGTATAATAATTTAAGAGTAACACCACAAATTATGATATAAAACATAGCAAAAATTTATGGTTTTATAACTTGGGGGAGTGATTCTAATAATATGACACTCCCAGTAGACTAGATTTTTCTTTGTCATCAGAGTTATTATTTTTTAGCATTATAGCTCTCTCTACTGATAAAAAGACAACACTGCAGCCTCTCTCTTTAATTTGTTTTTTAAACAGGCAGGAGAGCATTTTATGGAACCTGGGAAGATGGCTAAAGGAAAAAATGGTAAAAAAAAATGATATTATCTTTCACGTTTTGAGAGATATAAGCAGATAAAGTGGGTGTCCTAAACTCTGTGAAGGTTAAACTTCCATTTTGCCCTTAATCTTCTCTAATCTCCAAAATGTACAAATAAGTCCAAGATGTTTCACTTATACTTTAGGAAGATTTGAATTATATTCAGCTCCCCACATGGGGGCATGCAGACTTGAAGTATTTTCAGTATTCCTAACCTAAATGAACAACTTTTCATTATGTACTTTTCTGCCTAATTAACTAACCTTAAAGTTGGTTTTGAATTTTGATTCTATGAGTTATTTCAGTTTGATGTAATCAATAAATCTGATCAGCATAATCCATATTTCTTTATTATCTTCATGAAAACTTATAGGGGCTAAGGTTAAACTCTTTGAAATCTATTTCATGTCTCACTCCATTTTTGTGAGGAGCTGGTGCTGCATAGTATTTTTAAGCCAACTGTACATCGACCTAACAGACATGCTATCAGTTCATGCATATCTAACCTGGCAATCGAAATATATTAGGTATTTTATCAAACACTCTACTAAACATTAGTTAAAGGTTGGAACAGTTGTTGGTATTTCTAGGATTTCTCCCCCTTATTTCATTTTTTTTCATTTTAAACCCATTTATATCCCGCCCTTCTCCGAAGACTCAGGGTGGCTTACAATGTCTTTTGCAACTTAGTTGCAAGGTTGACTTCTTTTGAACTGCATTCTCTTCAGTTGTTATTATAATAATGTATTTTTTTCCCACCATAATGCTGACTATGGCTGAGATGGAGTTAGTAGCTCAAGCTCATCCAGCTGCTGGCTACCATGTTAAGGGAAATCTAAAAATTTGGTCTCCCTGCTCCTAATTTAGCATCTTAACTGTTGCCTCATGCTGACTCTCAGGAACATTGAAAATAATCTGCCATGCAAGGTAAGAACAAACTATATTACTATTTCCTTCTCTAGCTAGGTATTATGAATGAAATAACTTAGAAAAAAAATCTATCATGAAACCACCCACATAAACTAAGTGCTCCTCTACGTAAAAAACCCCAACCTCCTACAAGAGAAGCTATGTAAGAGCACTATTTAGATAAGCACAAACCCACTGCAGCAACCCGGAACACCAGAAAAAGGAAACAGATCATCTGTATGTCATCTTCCAACAAAATGGATACCCAAGCAACTTTTATCAAAAAGTGACTGACCGACCACTCAATGCACTGCAGCATAACCAACCCAAGCAATGAAAAGGATAACATTAAAAATATCTCAAAAACAATCCACAAAGTATTACAACCACATGGTATCTCCATAGCACACAAATCAACTAAAGCCCTCCAAAATATCTAAAAAGCTGGCAGCTATCAAAGAAAAAACAAGAGTCATCTACGGATTGAAGACATCTGTCTGCAGCCTCTTCTTCGCTTGGGAGTATTTCCATGATCCAAGACCTTTGGGAGGGCTCTCATGTACAACATACAGCGTAAGGCCTGTAATAGCCATTACATAGGACAAATAGGCCAAAGACTAGCAGAGCATATCTATGAAAGTCAGTTTGCAGTCAGAAAACATAATGAAATCTCCTTAATCTCACACTAGATGGACAGACTTCATCATAGTTTCAGCTGGGAAACTTGAGCGTCGTATTTTCATAAACCTAAGCTAAGTCAAAAAATGCCAGAGAATTCAGACTACACTCAGACTACAAGCACATAGAGATAAAGAACATTTATATACCATTCTAAAGAGACAATCAAAAACCCCAAAAGAAACAAAAAGACCAAAACACCTCCTTGCCAGCAATCACCATGCAGATAAACTGAGATTAACACCAAAACCAACAATCAAGCAGTAAACAATATCCTTAATCAAGGAACTACCAACCCCCAGGAACAAGTCACTAGTATATAAAGAGAGAGCACACTCCTCTCCCTTCTAGCACTAGTGATGTTACTTAGACAATTAACCATCGGCAAGAAAACTACCAAGCTCAGAGAGGCCCAAGGACCCTCCACCTAAGGAATTCCAAAAGAATAAAGTGTGATCCTCCTCCCCTATTTTTTTAATAAAATATGCACTAGAATAATCAAATTGCGTACAGTGTGAAATCCAGTCTTGGAGTTGTCTTAATATTATTAATTAATTAATTAATTAATTAATTAATTATACTGCCCAAGGGACTCAGGGTGGTTTACAGGGCAAATTAAGAACATACAATACAAAA
>JANHFR010007514.1:107232-118505 GCA_032468015.1 Mimophis mahfalensis | reverse complement strand
TGTTGGCTGAGGCTGAGGCATGTTGAGTGTGCCTGCCTGCCTGCCTTTAAAGTGCCCTGCATCAGGTCCCCAAAAAAAATGATAAAGTGCTGTTGTAAAAGTTTATTGTTGAAAAGTAATTTTGCTGTGCAGTTTGCATGCCTTTAAAACTGGGTGTCTGGGTCTTTTTCCTAGGCTCTGGAACGAATGAATCCGTTTCCAATGCATTCCTATGGGAAACTGCTTTTTGACTTACAAATTTTTCGACCTACAAATGCGCATTCGGAACGGATTAAATTCGTAAGTAGAGGGACCACTGTAGTTATTTCTCTGCTAGTACTAGAAAGCTCCAAATTGAGAACCAAGAATTCTAATTTGCTTTTGGAGTGCAAATTTTTGTGCCAGGAGAGGAAAGTGTTGCTAATATATAAAAACTAACATACTGAAAAAAAGACTAGCTTTCCCCATAGAATAACTATAGGTGGCAATATCTGTCCACAAATGTAAATTAGATCTAGAGATATATTATCACCCACTGATTAAAATATCAAGGACAATTGTGAGATGTTGAATGAAACCAGGAGTAGAAGTAACTTATTTTAATAATTGGAGGTTTCACATAGATTGGGTACACTATGCCTTAACCATGACAAAGAAACCAAATTTCTGAATAACTTAAATTAATATGCTTTAGAAGAATTGGGGCTTGGAACTTACCAGACAAGAGTCATCTTTAGATTATATCCTAAGAAGTGACCAGGATATAATCATTATGAAAATAATAGGAAATGGTGATTATGATACAATTACTATTTAGGATGTATACAAATATATGACAGTCTTATACAAATCACATTCTACTACAAAAGAAGAAACCATTAATAATGAGAAGATTGATGAAAAAGAAATTGAAAAGAAATGTCAACAGAGCCAAATCTCTTCACAGTATCGGAAGCTTATTTTAAACCACTTAAATTGGTTTGTTCATCTGTGGAAAAGAGTCCAATGTTGGGAAATGTGGGAGCACAGGAAGGATTTCTAGCAGCAGGGTGGATGCTGTGTCCCACCCTCTGAACCCATGCTCTACAGCCAGGTCTTAAAGCCACAGAGATTTTAAGGTACCAACAAACAGACTGTAAGCCTTTAAGAGAGTCTTTCTTTATCAAAGCTATTCAAGTTCTCCAGCAGGCTGCCAACTGCTCGGGCAAACTGCCAACACTGTGAGGTAGAAGTTACACAGTAATTACTCAGAGTTCTATAACGAAATATTCATGGTTCCAAACCAAAGCAGAGATGTCGTCCGAACACCAGACCAGAATCTTCCAAACACAATGCAAATCTAATTGAGTTGTTCTCTGCAAGGGAATTTTTCCAACCACAACCCTTTTAAGTCCTATGGGTGTGACCAATCACCTGTCAGCTGTGGCTCGGCCTCTTCCCTTCCTTTGCTACCTCTGCCTTCTAATTAACCTCTGTGTTCTTGCGTTAATCAGGGCCTCTTCTCCACTGCTATCAGAAGCCAAAGGCTCCTGATAACTAGTGGACGGCCCAGCTTCAGGCACAGTATCAGCAGCAGATTCCTCCTTTCTATCTGACTCTGGTTCCAGGTCTCCTTCCGAGTTGGAATCGGCTGCCCGATCTGCAGCATGCTGCTGAGCCACAACATTGGATGAATGTTGCACAAAATATATACTCTATTTCTGGAGTAAAATATCCAGTCATCTTGCAAGATAAAGTGAAATAGGTGAGACAGGAACCATTTGTAATATTTTCATAGAAATCTAATACTGACATAAAAATGCTTAAGAAAGCATTTTCTTTTACAAAAGAGAATGGGTGCTACTATACCGCTGGATAAATTATGAAGAGCCTCTGTAATGTGTTGATTTATGCAGAGAGAAAGCAGCTCTGGGAAATGCACTTTAACAGGTAATCCTTAAATAGTGTTATTAGATTCAGGACCCATAAATTCTAATTTAGAATATAAAACATAATGGGCATAAAAGCATTACATTCAACCATCTGGGTTTGATGGATAATTTTACATTTATTTGAAGCATATATAATTAATGCTCAATATTTTTATTATTTTAATAGAGGCTTGAATGCATACATAAATATATAAAATATAATTTGTAGAGTAAATGTATTTAATATAATCATAATTTATTTTCTATATTTATAATGCATGCCTACTCAGCAGCAAATCCTATGTGTATAGTGGAGCTTACTCCTGGGAAAAGGTGCACTGAACTGTATTTCACTTATCTGAATGACGAGCAGAGGGTAGGACTAGAAGACCTCCAAGCTCTATTCTGATGGATTGATTGTATCCTTTATACTGTTAACTTTTGGGTTTTTGTGCCTTTTGGAAAAACACTGTTGGGATTATATAATTAATATTTGTCAAATGTTTATTTGTCTGCGTGTAGATATTTATTTCATGACTTTTCTTCAAGACTTCGAGGTTCCTGCTTCTTCCTGCCAGTTTTCCTTACAATACAGTGCATTTGAGAAGGATTGACTGAGCGGGTGTGTGAGTTTCTTAAAGACACTAATAAATCTCTGTGGTTGAGAAGGACCAGAATTTAGTCTTTCCAGTCTTTCCTTCACCACTCCACCATACTGGTTAGGAAAGTATTGTTTTATATATATGATGACATAGACAGCAAATAATATTGTATCCCAAAAAACTGTTTCCGAAGGTTTTTTAATTTTTTAATTTATTATTATTATTTATTAATTTAATTAAATAACACATAAATAAATAAATAAATAAATTATATAAATATCTATTAATTTTTTCAGCAAAAGCAACCGAGTCTTGTAGTACCCTTTAAGATGAAAAAAATGTAATTTTATGTGTATGTGTTCATATACAGAGAACAATTCAGCTTGAAAGGCCAGAGAAGCAGTTGCATACGCACTCATATACACAGGGAAGGCACCTGAACCACTTTATTCCGGAATATATGCATTTTTATATTTGCCTTTCTAAATGTAATATATGTATTCGCACTTTTTCCATTTTTTCCTACTATAACTTTTCTGATAAATATATTTTCCTGTGTACCACTTTGATTAGAAGGTTTTGTCACAATATTCAAAAAATATGAATTTGAGAAATAATTGTATTTCATTTGTTGATTAAATTGAGACTAAATTAATTTTTTTTAAAAAAAATTTAAAAAATTATTCAATTTATATGCCGACCTTCTCCAGAAACTCAGGGTGGCTTACAACCTTCTTGAAACATATACATATGTTTCATAGCAATAGCCTTCATTCTATAGTATATACCTGCTTATTAGGGCATTCAGCTCCCCCAAGCGATGTTTTACAAAGTCAGCTTATTGCCCCCAGCAGTCTGGGTCCTCAGTTTACCTACCTCAAAACAATGGAAGACTGAGTCAACCTTGAGCCTGGTGAGATCTGAACTTGCCTTAATTGCAGGCAGCTGGCAGCTAAGTGCTATTTAACAGCACTTTAGTCTGCTGCATCACCAAGGCTCTAGATATGAGTGCATATAATGTTAATACTTTTCTATACTAATCCTAGCCCATAATATTTTTTATACTGATCCTTTTATTTAGGAAATCAATGGCATTTTTACTGGGGACTGCAAGAACCTTTATCAGGTTGAACAAAATAATTAAATTTATTGACAGAATTATGGTTTTTTTCATAAGCTTCCACTAAGAAAATTCCAATGAAAATCATTGCATAAAGCTTAGCAACTATATACAGTATAATAAACACAATATAAACATATTTAAATAAATATTTTGTAAAATATATTACATATAAGTAAATATATTATATAATAAATATATATAAGTAAATACAGGCAATACAGGATAGGTGCAATCAAATAACTCCGGTGTGTGTGTGTGTGTGTGTGTGTGTGTGTGTGTTTAAGTATTTTTTGTTATGTTTTCAGTTGTTGCTTTACAGTGAATAAATACAAAGCTATATTATTTTATACATTGTGTGTCCTTGTTAGCAAGCTTGACTTAAAAAAAACCCTTACCATTCGATTGATGCGGACAAAGTCTTCAGGCTTCTTGGCCCAAGGGGGAAGCTCAACATCATTCACAATAGTTTCATCTTCTCTGGCTCCAAAATTATATCCATTACTGTTGACAAACATTTCTGGCAGGTAGTAAAACTCTGGAATTAGTTCCTGTTTACAAAAGAAACAAGCTTTATTATGCATCATGCAAAATCTGCAGTTTTTTGCACAGAGAAAATGATTCAAGGAATCTTATATTGTTGGATTTAATTTTGAAGTTCAACTTTCTTACAGTTGTATTTTTAAAACATCTTAAGTAATTTTCTATTAATAGATTAAAATACTACGTTCCGGTCTACCAGAGTCTTGAATGGTGGACACAATTCTAAGGAATTGGGAAATCTTTTTCTTAACTTTCAAAAGGAGAAAAAAGAGACCTTCTATAACTATACACCAAACAATTACACCCTTATTATCAGTTAAAAACAGCCAAATTGTGAGATTTAGAAATGCCAGAAAGTGGACTACGCAAAACAAGCAAAGCCCCATCCGTGGGATGTAGGTAGCACAAAAAATGACATCCGCTCTGGTCAACAGAAAAACTCTCTCCACGGAACCAGTCCCTGGTGCCCCAAAGGTTGGGGAGCGCTGGTTTAATAGGAGATATCATGGGGTTATCATTAACTAATCATGCATAACAAACCCTATCTCATTTTTGGGTAGTGGCTTTAGCAAAGCATTCAACACTCTCTTCTTTAACCAAAAATCATCCTATTTAGTAAAAAAAAAAAAAAAATATCATCCTTTAAAGAGGGCTAGTAATTCATTTAGATCATGACCCCCATTCTTGAAATCCAGTGCCAGGGGAGGATAGTAAAGACCCTTCCATTACTTCAGAGATGGATAATGGAGAAGCATAAATATTAAGTGCTGAGGCATACATTCACTGCCCAAGCTCCAGGCTGACATGAAAGAGGGAATGCAAGAACAGACAGGCCTTGCTCTGAGTTCCAATCCATCCCCATTCCCTTCAAAGGCCTTATAGACACCACTGGTATCTGGGGGATCTTTGGCTTATGTGGATACTGTATGTGAAGTTGATGAATCCAAGAAACCTGGACATCAGCAGCATCTCCTAACATGTCAGAACAGACATTTCTGTCAATCATATTTTTGAATTTTCCCTGTCAGAGTCTGGAATTTAAAACACATTCCATTCCATTTTGATCTCTTTTCCGTTTCACAATACATAGTTGTCCAGGTTTCACTTGGAAATTATCTATGACTATCAGACTATTTTGACTGTTGGAAGCTAATTCTAACATTCAAATAGAATTTGCATTCCTGTAACATTATTCCATGTCTTTTATTTCAGGTGATATTTTTCTATACAATATTTGATATTTTAAAAAACACTAGATCTCTGCATTTTCCAGGATAAACATGTGAATTCCTGCAGACCTCTCTTTAGAGGACCTGGTTTTCAATTTCCGGATCATCC
Organism: Mimophis mahfalensis; assembly: GCA_032468015.1. Taxonomy (NCBI): domain Eukaryota; kingdom Metazoa; phylum Chordata; class Lepidosauria; order Squamata; genus Mimophis; species Mimophis mahfalensis. The sequence continues at coordinate 113,013 of JANHFR010007514.1, read as the reverse complement.
ATACCATCCTTCTCTTGCACATGTTCCACTTTTACTGTATCTTTCTTAAAATGTGGCGCACACAGACAGACAGAATATTTGTGGATTCAAAATTGAATTAAATAATTTCTTAATAATAGCCTTTCATATTTTACATGGTTAATAGAACAGAATACATTCCTGAAAATAAGCCTTTATTTCTGTTTTTCTAAGGAACTATCCTGTTATTTCTTGGCTTCTTATACAGCAATAATGTGGCTTTTTTATGGACATCCTATTCTGTAGTACATAACTTTTACGTATTATAGAATGATTTGCTGTGCTATCATTTTGAATTTCATGTGGAAAATTATAGAAGCTTTTAAAATAAATAAACCTAATAATTCTATCTAATTTTTTAAGTTGTCACCTTTCTTCTACTATATAGAGAACGCAAGTTTGTAATGTTTAATAAGCAGCTACTTTTCAAGTGACTTTTTAAATTAAAGAATTACAAAGATTCAAGACAGTCTTTAAAAGGATAAAATAATCTAGACATTTTATGTCTTTAAATACATTTTACTTTATTCATTTATTCATATTTTATTTATCACAAGTATGTGGCCAACTTTATATCATCAATTTTAAATGTGTTCTGTGGTTTATTTTACCAACTCTGTTACAAGCCAAAGGTACTATTAATAGTGTTACTTGTGTCTTATGTCTTTGAATTAGAGGGAGGAAATGCCAAACTACATTTTCTGATTTATAAATTTTGGATTCATTGAATCTATGAAAAATTAGGCCATTTTATGTGCAGAAATCAAACTTAATGCAGATATTTTCCTTTAATATATTTCCATTAAATTTTCAGGCTTCCATTCTCTTTATTCCTTTCTCTCCCATACTCAAGTTGTTCCCCTGGTAACCATTATTTTAATAATCACCTTGGCTGATATGAGGGGGCATCATTCAGTTATAAGAATGTCCATTACCCTTATTAATTTACAATATGTCACTTTAATGACATCTTGTTCTAGCAATCTTTTCTGATTTGTACAGTCTTGTCCAAGAGCAATATAATACATTTAAAAGGCATTCAAAAATGAGTTTTTGAACATTATATTTTTGCATTTTAGAGTGGTGTCTTTCCAAGGTAACATTACACTATGGTTTCTTTATAAAGCAGCTTCACAAGTATATTTTAAACTATACTTCTTAATGCAGAGTACTCTATCATACTAATTTATCAATTAGGGCAGTATGTTCTTTTGTTCCTAAGTAATTTTCTGCCTTTGAAAATCAAAATTAATATCCAAAGTCATATGCAATGGTTTTTTTTTTTTAATGAAAATAGGTAGGTGTAAGCTTAGTCTTGAAATTTAAGGGAATCAGGCCAGTACACTACAACTGAAGTCTGCAACAAACTTTTTTGCCATTTTGCAAAAGTCAAATACTGTATTTTTCAGAGTATAAGACACACTTTTTCCACCACCCCAAAATGGGGGAAATGTCTATGTGTCTTATACAGCTAATGTTGTTAATCTTGCTGATTAGCACACCTACTGGCCCCTACCCTTTGGCCTCTGCCTCCCAGCAATTTGCCTCCTTGCAGCAAGCAGCAGTCTGTTTCAGCTTCAGCACAGCCTGATTAGTACAAGCAGCTGATTGTCAGTTGGATCAGCCTCCCGACCATCAGCTGTTTCAGGCTGCAGGGATTGCCATAGCCTATTGCCACCTCCACATGCCCCATTTTTGGCCTCTGTGTGCCCTGTTTTTGGCCTCTGCAACCCCATTTTCTGCCCATTCTGCCCCGCTCTGTCTGAAAATGGGATGCGCAGAGGCTGAAAATGAGGCATACGGAGGTGGCAATAGATGATGGCTATCCCTGCAGCCTGAAACAGCTGATGGTTGGAAGGCTGATCCTACCGACAATCAGCTGCTTGTGCTAATCAGGCTGTGCTGAAGCTGAAACAGGCTGTTTGCTGTTTGTTGCAAGGAGCCAAACTGCTGGGAGGCAGAAGCAGATTTTTTCCCCCTTGTTTTCCTTCCCAAAAGCCATGTGCGTCTTATACATCGGGGTGCCTTATACTCCAAAAAATACGGTAGATCATTCAGTTTACATCAGGATATCAAACTATCCTGGTTTAAGGAAAAACGTGGTTTCATATGCAATATTCAAAACTGTTAAGGCATCGCTGTAACCATCAACAGAAAATAAATATATAAGCCAAAAGAAAATTCATATTTACCCAGGAATTATTTGTCTCCAAATTTAAAATCATAATTTAAATTTATAAAACATTTCAAATAATATAATAGTGAAATAATTAACTAGATGACATGTGAATCTATTTAGTCAACTGCTTGGGTTTTTATTGGTGACAGACAATCACCTATTTCCCAAATCTTGAATTCAAATAGAGTACTGTGCTTCAACACAACAACTTCAATAGCTATTGAAATAGCAGATTGTCCTATGTTATATAAGACATATGATAGCCTTTCTGGAAATCTATAATATTGGAAGCCTCCATTAAAGCAATAATAATAGTGGAAGCATCTTTATCTTTTCTCATTGCATGAGAGGAGAGAATGGGATATATGAAACTGGGGCACACATCTGCTTGTTCTTAAAATAACAAGTCATGGCTGGATTGGATAATATGTATATTTCCTTTTCAAACACAGAAACATATAATTTAAATAAAGTGGTTGTGAGTATTGCCCAAATGGAAGGTCCAATTGGTTTAATTAGTTTTAATTGTAATTATATTTTATTTTATTGAGTGAAGGCACCTGATCAATACTAAGGGAAAAAATGAGTCATACTTTAGGACTAACATTCATAAGACTTTTATAAATTCAACCTATACAAATAATGTTGAATTTAAGGTTATGGCAGTTAACAGAAGCCAGTAAATAGTTTCCCTCTGTCTGTCTGTCAAGAGCAGAGCAAAATATAATAGTAATTTAATTTTTTTTAGTAATTTAATAGAACTTTATGTATTTTGAAATTGTTAAGCTAGGTTTGAAAAATGTATTAAAGATTTATATATAGATCAGATAGCTAGTATTTGTAACAAACCATTACAAAATAATCTATTATATGCAGCTTTTGCCTGGGTAAATAGCTTTCATAAACTAGATGGATGCTTTCATGTTAGTATTTACTTTATATATTTAGAGTGAATCTTAGTGGGAAAAATAGATGGCAAACAAATGCTCCTGATAAAATGTTGCATTTTGTCTTTCTGAAAGGACTGCAATATTAAATTTAAGTTTCATGCCAATCACACTTTTCACAAGATGTGAACACAAAAGGGATTTCAGCCTCCAGAAATATGCATAGATTCTCCTCTCCACTCATTATTCTTCTATTTTAAAGTTCAGTGAAACAATATAGCAACAAAGTATGTTGTTTATTCACCATTTGAAAATATGTGCATTAAGTGCACAGATTGCTATTGATGATGGCAGGTCAAAAACCATCACTTCTATGTTATGCTAATTATATATCGGAGGACATAGATTTCCAATAGAATCCAAACAATGAAAGAACCTAGTAACAGTTTTATGAGTTTACTTTTCTTTTGTTTAACCAATTATTCTTACCTCCTAAGTCAAAACAGAAATTCAATACATAAATAATGTAATTCCTAGTAGCATTAGTATGAATAAGCTTCTAACTTATAGGAGCCTTTAGAAACAATTTTAGCAATACATATTAAGTAAAAGGGATTTACAATAAGTGTAAACATTTTCAGTATATCTTCTGATTTCAAGCAAGCACATAAGGATACAATTGACTTAATAAAGATATTTATTTATCTTTTTTTTTAAAAAGTGTGGATCTAAGTATATATTTTTATGGGATATCTAGGCTCCTGACTGAAAATCAGGAGAGGACCTTATTTTTTTTTTTTAATATAAAGCAAGAAACATGGTTTTCATAGTACAATAAAAACTTATAAAATCCATTTTTGCAAGAATGAGTGCATGGTAATACTTCAAAAAGCATCCTTCTTCTCTAGTCGTTTCCATGTATTATGTAGATATAAGTTTAATCTAATGTGTATTGTTGCATAATATCCTGAGGCACAATGTGGTAAAAGCTAAGGCTTACACAAAACGTACATTTTAAATGTATCTTGTCATTAATGCTTTATTAATTGCCCTAGGCGATGGAAAACTCATGCTAGAAAAGCTATAACAATATAACACTTTAAGGTCACATCCAATCTTGCTGCGTTTATGGAATGGGCCAAAGATTGAGTTAACAGCAGGACAGAACAATTTATTGGGCTTTCCTTCATTCTGCGACTATTTGATTATAAATTGGCATAGAATTATTTATTTATTTATTTTGTCAGGAACAATAGATCTTTCAATAGCTTAAATATTGGGAAAACTTGTATTCAGCATTGTATGGAAAACAGGCATTTAAAAATAATGATACCAATACAACTTTCTTTTCTGTGTTATATGAAATACAACCCTCCTCCCACACCCCCATTTTGCATTTGTAGCATAGAACCATATCAACAGCCACCCAATTACTTGTACGTAGAAAATATTTTTCTTACTTTGACATCTGAAGTATCTCGTTGGCTATTTCTCCATGATCTTGCCACTGAAGAAAAAGTTCGATCCGGATGATCAAATTTACCATCATTTGCATTGAGGAAGAAAGTTGTAAAAGGCTCCTACCATTAACAAATGAGACAGAGAATGTACTTGTAAGAAGCCAAGTGGTATAAGCAGCAATAGGATTAAAAATTAAAATGAATTAGCAAACAATTAATAAGCACTTTATATCAAATCACTGTGTTTCATTTTTTGATGGGGCTAATAAAGTACAATAAAAAACAATATCTGAATCAGAGAATGGAAAGATTCCTATAAAATGTTGTGCTGCTTGTACATTATTGTTTCCAAATTTCTCCTCTGCTATAATCTGTTTCACAAAGGTAAGTATTCTAAATAATCCTACAATATCTTTATATAATTTTTATATGGTCATTGGATAATTCTTCTCAAATGATTATCTCTATCCAAAGATCATATAAAAGAAGGAAGGAAATGTATTATGTACTACAGTATGTTCAAATATTTCAAGTTTTAAACAATTAAACAAAGCAGGAAAAATTATTAATTTCTAAAAAGTTTCATGGATTTTGGTGAAAGCAATTTAAGAATGAGGTTTCCCCCCACTGAAATAGACATGAAAGTCCTTAATTGTGAAGAATTCCGCAAAAATTATATATCATTAAATACAGTTTCAAATGTAAGTTCGGTACTTTGGTTCAGAGTTTTAATCAGAGATAATCTCTTGTTAGTAATTATTTTAGAATGCTTCTGGTGAAACAAAATAATATTTTTTTTTTCTATCAGGCACATGTCCAGAAGTCACCAGGATTTAAGGATGCTTAGTCTTCAGCCAGTTAATTGCAAAAAGTTGAAGAGACACTCTTGTACTCATACAGCCCAAAAAAGTGCATGTCAAAAATGACTAAGATATACCCTCATCATGGTGTAGAAACATCAAATAAATTCTTCAGAACAGTAATGGTTCTATTTTCCAAGGCTTTAAAGCAAGAATTATATCTTTGCTACTCCCAGATTTTGTCCTGTTCCTGTTACCCACTTTCAGCAATGAAATCTGCAATTCCCTTGCAGGAGAGACCTTGGTGGAGCAGGCTGTAAGGACTTAGCCCAGCAGTCACCTAGCCTGTAATTAAAGCACGTTTGAATCTCACCAGGCTCAAGGTTGACTCAGCCTTCCATCCTTCTGAGGTAGGTAAATTGAGGACCCAGATTGTT
>JANHFR010007514.1:54190-65172 GCA_032468015.1 Mimophis mahfalensis | reverse complement strand
GATCTTAGGTAAAACTTTCCTTCCTTCCTTCCTTGCAGGATTACCAGATTCATAGTCTAAAGCCTTATCCAGGACTGGGTTAAAATCACCAACTATACATAGATGTTCGTAATGCAATTCCAGTATTTTCTGATAGAGTTTATTATAAAAATCCAGTTGATTAGAATTCGGGGCGTATATCCCCACCAATAATGCTAAACGCCGACAAAAATGAATCTCAATCATTAAAACCCGTCCATCTTCATCAGAGCATATCAATTTCGAGTCCAAATGTGGCTTAACAAAAAAGACCACGCCCCTCTGTTTCTGATCTGCTGAAGCCGCATATAACGTACCCAATTTAGGACACAACAAAACATTTACATGTTGTTTTTTAATGTGCGTTTCCTGCAGACAAATAACATCAACATTGAACTTCAACAAATTTGTGTAAACCCTCTTTCTTTTCACCTGTGCATTTAGTCCATTAACATTAAGTGAAACCAACCGTATATCTTCCACCATATCTAACTATCTAGTGTCTTCGCCTTTGCCATTTGCCTGGTGACCCTCTGTTTTCTCCTCTATAATGTTCTCACCCCTCACTGCCCCTGGACTTCGTCTGCTATTCCTTGATCCCTCCTATCCACACCTTGATCTCCCCTCATATCTCCTTCCCCCTCCGCCATCAGGAACTCACTCTCCATAAAGTCCTCTGCATCCTGTATGTTCTCAATATGCACCCTCTTCCCCTGCCATGAAATAAGAAGGCCATCAGGAAGAAGCCACCTATACCGTATATCCATCCTATGAAGCTGGGAAGTCAAAACCTGGTATTGTCACCTCCTTTCATGTATCCTTCTCGGTAACTGCTTCAACACAATAATCTGCTTCCCTGCATATTTGATAATCTGATCTCTCGACTTCAGGAAGATCTCCCATAATGACCTCTTGTGGAATCTAACATGTATCTCTTTCAGGAGGTTATGTTTACGTGTGTAAGATGTGAAGACCCTGAAGCATTCATCAATACCAAAATGTACCTCCTGAGCATCTTTTTGTACAATCCCCGCAACAATTTCCACTACCACCTCCTCCAATATCTCACCCGGCTCTTCTTTAATGTTTTGAAACCGTAGGAAAAAAGAAGATCTTTCCATCTCCAGGAGGGTGAGATCGTCTTCCAATTGTCCACTGATTAACTGTTGCCGGAGTCCATCACTATCCACCTTAGCCTCTACTTTCTCCACTCTATCCGCAACCACCTGTAGCTGTTCATCATGCACATCAATCTTCAACCGAACCTCATCTAACTTAGAGAACATCTGCTTCATCTCCTCACTCATGTCCCCCACCTTAGTATTAAGTTCAGACAGATCCTTAGAGGTAGCCATAGTTTCCTGTATAGACAAAAGAATGGAATGTATATCTTGCAAACTTGGTGTCTTTTCTACCGGGGCAAAAATATCTGCTATTCTATGAGGTGTGGGTGGAGTTGTCACCGGGGCCGAGGCCACATTTGGAGGCAATGCCTTCTTGCCAGTCTTTGTAGAGGTGGACCTTTCTGTAAAACACAACAACTGGCTCCAAGATATCATACAACTATGAAACACACAAACCCAAGACCCTCCCGTGTCCTGCCGTGACCTGCCTGACACCCTCCTCCTTGAATTATACGTGTACCCTAATTACAATAAAAAGAGAAAAAAAGAAAAAGAAACAAAAAAAAAAGAAAGAAAAGGGAAAGAAAGAGAAAAAAAAATTTAAAAAAGAGATAAAGACAATAAGAAACTAAAGGCTAAGAGGACAAAAGAAAAAAGAAAAAAAAATGAAAAAAAACCATCCAAAGTCAGTTGAATATTTAAACAATATAGATAATATAAATTAATTGTCAATTAAAGTTTAGGTACTTTAGAATCAATAGCCAACCACCCCAAAGCACCTAAGCAAAATGAAAAATAGAAAGTCAAAACTAAGTTAATTAATTATGGAATGGTTGTAGTTCATACAGATGTAAATGGTTCCAGTCTCAAAAGGGAAGAGGGAGGAAGAAGTATAAATATATATAAATATATGTCCAAAGGTAGAGACGCAGTGAGATAACCAAGCAATCAGTTGATCACCATCCTTCTGGAAAACTAGGTCACTCTGGTAAAGATCAAGGGATGTCAAGCCACAAGGGAAGGCAATCGAGGAATGTTCTGGGGCTCAAAATTTGCCAAATAAAAGTACTAAACGCCCCCAACACATACTTGAAAAATCGTCCCAATATGGCAGGGAAGGCAAAATCTCCAGTAGTTAATATATCCTCAGTCCAGTCCACTCGTTGAGATAACACTACAAAGTTACACAGTCCAGGAAGTTAAGAGCGGCAAATCAGCTGGTAGGCGCACGCAATCCACAAGAAGCGGAAGGTAGAGAGAAAGTCCACACACTACTCGATACAATGTGTCCTCAATCCAGTCCAATCATCAATATAGCACTACAAACTTACACAGTCCGAGATGTTAAAAGCGGCAAATCAGCTGGTAATCACACGAAATCCACAAATAGTGAAAAAAAAGTCCAGATTCAATCCCTCACAGCCGGTACCTTAAAGACAAGTATAGTCTCAAGTTCCATCCAAGGCAAAAAGAAAAAGGAAAAAACTTTTATAAATGCTGCCGCTCCCTGCCATCAACTTAAACCATCCCGAGATGTCATCTGCAGAGGGGAATCTCCGAATCTCATTCAAATCAGGTCCACACTCGCACTGTCAACTTCAGTTGCTCCATCATGCTGAGTCACGGCTTTGGGCCCGAGGCCCTCTTCTCCCGCCAGAGATCAGGGCTTTATCCTCAAGCCTACGGGAAGTTCGCACCCCCTCCCGCTCACTGGGACATTCACCCTTCTTTGCCGATTGCTTCCAAACCGGCAACGGACTGATTAGCCGCCTAAACGGAGAGAAATTCCACGGGGGGAAGAGGACCTTTCCCCACCTGCGCCATTCGCCAATGACATCAACACTCCGCCCCCCAACTATACGCACTTTTGTTGGTAGGGTGATGTCTCTTCTTTTTAGTATGCTTTTTAGTATTTGCCATAGCTTTCATTCCCAGGAGCAAGCGTCTTTTAAATCAAACAATACTAATAATAATAACAACAAATCTTCCTAATCATCATTGCACCAATGAATGATACACGTAACCTCAATGACAATCAATCAGCTATTGCAAGCCGGAAACCCCATTTTACCAAGCCCAAACCATTTCAGAAATAGTCAGGTCTTAATAACTTTTCTAAATGCCAGAAGAGTTGGGATGGAGTTTGCATGGCCCAGTGAGGTTGCCCACTTAGTTTTCCATCGTTGCCTACTTATGGCTGTCACCCAATTTACTACCACTGTATCATTTCTTAATTCTTTCAATTTCTTCATTATCCACTGAATATAGAACAAGTAGCAAGCAACGTAAAAATTTTGCCTCAGGCCTAAGAGAATTCTGCTTGTTTTAACAGTCAATATTTAAGTAGATGAAGAAGTAGTCTTGACAAGGCAGCCTGTGTTCTAATGTTCAAGCTATCAATGAATTATGGAAAACAATGGGATTCATATTTGGCTAATTATGCAAAATTACACAATGGAACTTATGTCTGGATAATTACTCAAAATAAATGATGGTCATTTATCAGTGCCCAAGGAAGTCAGATTATCTCTTTCTGTAGTGATTTCCAGGAAAAATACAACAAGCATCTGCTATCAATGAATAATTTTTAAAGAAAACTATAATATACCTTCTCCATCCTTTGGATTCTATAAAGCATTCCAAATGTTTATTTATATTTTGGTTTTGTTATTTTAATATAACTTTGGGAAGCACTTCGCATGTGATATTACTAAAGTTAGCAATATTAGTTGGAAATTTGAGCCATGGGAAATAAGTAACAGACATAAGTACGGTAAAGCATATAAAGAGATAAGTGGGTATTCCTTATCTCCAGTTGAATTAAATTACAACTCTGGCTTTTCTGTTTAACTCCTCTATACTCTCTAAGTACTTTCCCAATGAATTTCCTATCCTAATAATCAAAATATTAGAACAAAATGAAAATTAGATGTATATTTCTTCAGAGTTTGACTATCTTAGTTGCACCTGTAAAAGAGGTAAGCATTCTTAAAGGTTGATAGAGGTTCTGGAATTGCATACTCAGAACTAATTTAGTTTATATTACTAATGTTAAGGGAAATGCATTTATTTAAGGTTGCTATAATACAAAAGCAAGTGGAAATATATTCAGGTCAATTGTGACATTATTCCTTTAAAAAAATTTATTTTCCTTTAATAGCAGAGATGGGAATTTATTACTTACATTATGAAACTGCTGGATGAGGTCATTTGATGGAAAGGGTATGGTATCATAAATATGTGGTGATGCCCAAATACGTATCTCCACCCCATGCTGGACAAGTGATGCTCTTGCAGATTCTGACAGACAGTATCTTGGAGGCTGAGAGACTGAACAGGGAGGAACTAACTTCAGCTCAACCCGGATGAGGTGGAGTGTCTTTGGATTTTTAGCCCCTCCAGGGTCTGGTGATATCTTTTGATGGCGCTGCATTTTCTCTGAGCTAGTGCTCAATTTGGGGATCCTAAATTTGGGGATACTCCTGGATTCACAGCTCCTGGTCAGGGATCAGGTAGAAGCCATGACTAAGTGCTAGACTACAGTGTTGCAATTCTTACTATACAAATTTATACTTTTATCAATGACCATTAGTCATTTTTACTATAGATCCATTCATCAGTATCTCTCTTTTTAATCTGCTGGGAAGAAAGGAGAAAAGCTAACTGCTTTGTTTTGAGATACCTTTATTGGCACAATTGTACCAAACTGCTGAAATCTGGTGATACTCATATTTATCACACAAAAATATGCAGGGCTCTTGCAGAATAACAAGTGAGAGAAACGTTGGGTAATAAATAGGAACTCCTTTTTCATTTAAACAAAAAGGTAAAAGGAAATTGAAATGAAATTTGTTAAGACTGCTTTTTGGGGATATACCTTTACATTCCACTTAATTGCAGTGTCTGGGTTCAAGACTGCAACTTGGCTTTTATTCCTAGAGCAGACATTGGTTCTTCAGGTCAAGGAAGGGTGAGGCAGGGCAACAAAGCTTGTCTTGCTCATTCATAAATAAAGGCCTTAGTTTTCTAGGCTGTCAGACCAGACCTAAATTATTCCTATTTCTGTCTCTTTTTCACACACATAAAGCATTAATAAAAGGAATGCCAATGCTAGAAATGGGATGGGGGGGGATCACCCTAAAATTAATGAAAAGGTAAGTCAAAGTAATAAAATAAATGTTATCTATTTCCACAGAAGAAGTTATAGAATCTATTTTTAACATCCATTTGCTTGTCTATAAAATATATTAAATGTAAGATATACAAGGATAATTATTAGCAGCATAGAACATTGATAGGAATTCTACAAATTGCGCAATTCCTCCTATTTTCTTCTGCAGAATATTCCTTTTACAATATTCTGATTATACATATAGAGAACTATTTGTTATTCCAATGAAAATAATGGAGCTTCAATCATATATTTCTTTTAAAAATTGTTTAGGGATACTAGAAAGAGAATATTACACAAACTAAAGCTTGATTTTGCATGAATCATTGCTATGATATGGATATGAAAAAAAACCCCCACATTAATTTAAATAAATATGCCGTCCAAAAATATAGTCAGTCATCTTAAAATATATATTGGATCACCCTATATAAACATAAATTAGCCAGATTCAAAATTCCTACTGTTAGATTTAGTAATAAATACCATACAGCATCTATATGACATTGTCAACACCGCAGTATCTAGTGGCATCTCAATTTTCATAGTCACCTTTTGGCTAGAACTGTAGCTTGCTGAAGTTCAGCAGCACTTGAAGTCTACTCATTTCTACTGTAATGTCCTGTCAATATACATTTATTTGACATGGGTGTCTGTCACTTCACACAGTTAATGCAAACTATGTGAGGCAAATATCTGGATTTAGATTTGGGACACTAAACACATCACTGTATATGTTGGGTTCTTTCTCAATTTCTTTATCAAGAGAGAAGCACAAGGGGATTAAATTTCAAGTTTAACTGAAGGGATTATTCATGTATAGTAGAGTGTCATTCATCTTCTAGCCACAGATGTCTATTACTGACCACATTGATGTTAAAAATGATGAAGCGTGCATTGTGACACACAACGTAACCTCCCTTATTTCGTACTTGTGTTGCCATGTCACATGTATATTTAAGGGTGAAGTTTGCATTGCAACATTGTTTTGCGTCTTTCATTCCTTGCCCTCCTTTGCTTCCCATTGCTGAGGTTTATGCGTCTCACAATGCATATAAAAAAGGAGTGCTTACATCTAAATTAATAAACTAATACCTGAATATTTCTAATTTTATCAGAACTGCTAATATTGAATATAAAAGTGTGGCATTTGTAATTATTAAGAACCATTCCTTTTTATGATCTTTTAAAATTATCGATACTTGACTGACAGATCTTTTCTATGCTCAATTCAATAGTAAACAAGGCAGCATTTGGAAATTTATTATTTCTAAATATATTTTCTGAATATAACAATGATTGTCTCTGAGATGCTTTGTTCACGAAGACAAGTCCCTTTTAATGAATTTCTTAGCATTAACTGTTATTATTAATCAGATGTTTATACCTTCCAGATTAGAGAACTATCATAGCATAAAAATATCCATTGGAAACTTTAATGGCAAATACAGTGTAAATGTAAATATTCCATTATTTGGAGCAATTAACATTCGCAGAGCAGTAACTATATTTTGAATCTATCATTAAGCATTATTTTATTTGTTTAATCTGACTAAATCCACAGTAAGTAGACAAAATGTTTTGAAATAAATTAATGCCCGGGTGGTGATTTTACAGAAACCACAAAGATAAATTCAATCCAACCCTGTTTAAGCAAAAGCAAAAGACAATGTAAAGGCTTTTTAAAGTCTAGGATGATAGAAAATGATTAAATTTCAAGTGTAAAATTATTTGTAGTTTCAAATCATTATAAAATTGTATCAATAACTGGATATCATTTCAATACGTGAAATATATTCAAATATATCCAGCATTATCTCATTTTTAAAAATGTTTTAAATTTTCCATGTTTGTATGAAATCTTAAGAAATAACAGTTCATACAGCAATGCATAGATTTATAAATCAGTGCATGTTTAATTCATTATAGATTCAAGAAAACTATATAAAAATAGGAAAAGGGCAGAAAAAATAGACTTTTGAGTAAAGGCTTGTAACCTAGATTCTATTCAACATCTAGCTGGCATTGTCTACCCACAGCTCTTATGTACAAAGAGTAAGCTGCAAAACACACACACACTTCTGAGAATTTCAAATCATATTGTACAGAAGTCACATCAAATTAATACTGAGGACCATTCAGAGCTTTTATTCTGAAAAGCTTTTTGAAAAGGGATTAAGCTATAAAAACTCACATGATATTAAAGCACCTTTTAATGTGTTTCTGGTGGGGAGGAACAATGAAAGTGCTATTTTTAGAAAAATAATTATTCTGTGTGGAAGTACAAAAATTTGCTAAGGAGATACAACAAGAGTTTTTTGGCAATATGCCACACATCTTAACACTAATTAGCAAGAGTCTTCTTTTTGTTGTTAAAAGTTATATGTAAAACAAGGTCTTACCTATGCATCCCCCTTCTTCCTTGTATTTTTTAAAAGAATTTCAGTTAGAAATATTCAGAGACTCTTAGGAAAGACAATAACTTAAGATAACATAATTTTTTATTTTAAAGCAACATAGTTACAAATGGAAGTATCAAATAGGTATTCTGATTTTCTACGATACCCCATTCTGCTCTCAACAAAATTGGCTAATTAAATAGTCCCTATCAATCTGGCCCTTGTCTCTTTCCCCCTTTTCTTCCATTTTTCTCCAGTGTTATTTTTAAAAATTTGGATTTATGATATTCTTAATGTGCAAAAAAATTAATGCCAAGAAACAGCATGAGCAATGAGTACAATGAAGCTGGAGAGTTGTCATCTCATCAAAAATAATGAATTCTCAAGAGATTTCTAACTTCATGTCTTCCCAGTCATTTGTCCAATAACAATAGGCTACTAGGAAAGAAATGAGTTGGCACGGAACACACACTTCTTCATCAGCTCTGACTCACACCTGTAGCCTTCAAACAACTATCTACCAGCTGAAACCTACAAGACAACAAACCCCCAAAGACAACTGGAAGTGTTGTTCCTAGCCTGCTGGGCTTCCATTCAGTCAAAAGATGCACCACATGGTGAGATGACAGCTTTGTGTCTATTCTGCCTTGCTGCCTCCCCCCATTCTTAATCAGCCAGCCCACCCCTTGATGGTCATACACTCAGAAAACAGTCTTATGGCTAATGATGCAAACATGAAGTGCAAAGTCTCCTTAATTTGACCCTTGTTAAACTCCTAATTGGATTGGGGCAAGCTCTGAGAGGAAAGCAACCCAGCTTTATTTAAGAATGCTTTTGCCAACCGAAGAACAATTTACAAAAGGCTTCTACTTTGGCTGCAGGACACTATAGAGCAAGCAATGAACTGCAGCTGTCACTTAAGTTAAAAATCTAATCAGCTGTTTTAAAAAAAGCAACATAACTTTTTGAATAGCTCATTCATTGGGGAAGTCTTTGGAGTGCGTTTGACCCAGATTTAATAAGCTATTATTAAAGCAGAGGAGCAGCTGAACAGCAGCTTCATGGAATGATACTAGTGTGTTCAGTATCTTAATTATTTTAAAATGATTACAACCACTTCTTCATTCAAGAGGCATAATGCTTAGAGCTCTTTCCTCAGCAATGTCTTAACACAAACTGTCTGAACAGGCAGCATTCATTCGTCCTTCATGAACCCCAAAGGTCAGCTGCATGGCTGAAAACATCTCAGCAGTTTGATTGTGTTTTTTCTGGAAGTGGAGGGGGAGGGGAGGAAAAACTTGAGGACTCTTCTCCTGTGAAAAGTAGCCTTTTCCCCTTATTATTTGCAAGGAAATATACAGCTTAAGTGCAGAGACAAGGGGCGGATGATATGCAGACAGGTGTAAAACATGAAGTAATTATAGAAGCTCAAATTAGTTCCTAGGCCTGAGGCAAAAAAGAGAACAGTGCCTTGACAAAAGGGAATAGCAAATAAGGATAGCAAACAAAAATGGCTTGAATGTGTAAATTAGCAAGAAAAATGAGACAGAAAAGCAGCTTTACTCTACTATTATTCCCCACATGAGAACAGAGCAGCTGAACATGATCAAGAGAGCTTTGGAGGGAGAGGCAGGCATCAGCACTGAAATGAAGCCAAAGAATGGCAGCAGTGCACTTGCTAGTCAGTCACTCATTATGTGGCGAAGTGCTCTGGAGAAGTGCCTCTTAGACTTGACCTATCATATTACTCCTTCTGTAAACATATAATCCCTGCTTGTTAGGTGGTGTCAACACTTGCATTCATTCCTTTTGGTAGTCCTTTTGTGCCTATGCTCTTTTAGAAGGGCTGCCAAAACCAAAGAATTGACACCATAATAAAACGATCTGAATTTCAACCAGGTAAATACTAGACTGTTTGAAAAAAAGGGGTGGTGGTGGGAATGTAGGATAATACATTCAATTTCTAGAATATGAGAGCACAACAGTTCTATTTTTTGAAGTATAAGACTATTAGAAGACATTATGGTAGCTAGTTAATGTGGTTTAAAATAAACAAAGAAATATACCTTAAATGGAAGGATGCAGAGAGTGTAGGTGCGGATCAAGAACTGTGGAGTATGTTTGCAGTCCAATGTGCTTGGCACAGGATGTGACAATAATACACAAAATCTAAGGTTAGGAACAATGAGGTAATGTAATGTATTACCAACTGTGTATTATATAGAACAGTGGTCCCCAGCCTCTGGTCTCTGGATCAGTTTGCAGCCTGTTGGGAACCGGTCCGTGCAAGTGATGGGTGAGGGTGCAAAGCTCCATTTCCGTGAGCACATGAATGTATGTGAAATCATGCCGTCCACCCACCACTGCCATCAACATTTCCAATACGTTGCCACTTTGCAGAGCCAGAAAGGTTGGGGACCGTTGATACAGAATATACAATTTAGAAGTATCTGGGCAAAGCTGACTTTTAAAAGGACATATGGTTGATGTAAGTCATGTTGGCAAGAGAAAGAATAAGCCTTTTAGCTGCTGATCATCCAGTCTTATTTATTTGGTAATCCAGTCCTTTTTTTTTTTAATTGAATGGGTAAAACTATTGAAATGACTAACGTTGCAGAAGACATGAAACATAGGATCTGGAAAATTTGCAGGAACAGAAGACATATACACTTGTAGAAACAAGTGTCTCCTGTCTTTGCCTTTTAGGTGTCCCTGGTGGAATTATATACTGTCATTTCTGGTCTAAAAATTCTCACAGCTTTCTGGGTTGGGTTTCTGGTGGAACACAAAATCATTTTTTTACACATGCAATGTCTTCAGTTGGAAACCAAGAAAAACTGATAGAACTATACATATAAAACTGCTCACATTTCTGTGAAGTTATCCAAACGTTACAGGAGTATATGGAGCTTCCACATGCAGGCAGAAAAAATTTGGATGATCACTAAGTGGCAACAAAATGACTCTACAATTATATTTTTGTTTACTACTTTTACGTCATATTTTGGATATATACAGATCTTGATTTGCCAGAAATATAGGCTTGTACATTATCTTCAAACCCTGCGGCCTCTCACTCGTTTCAGACCCCGGACTACCCCTTGGTTCACTGAGGGGCTCCGGGAAATGAAGCGACAGAAGAGAGGCCTAGAGGGTCGCTGGAGGGCATCCCGCTCTGAATCTGACCGAACACGACTAAGAACCCATATTAGGGCTTATCTCGTGGCGATGGAGGCGGCGAAGCGTACCTATTTCTCTGCCCTCATCGCG
>JANHFR010007514.1:36893-47294 GCA_032468015.1 Mimophis mahfalensis | reverse complement strand
ACAACTATGAAGACGTGGGAAAATACCCGAACAAAGCATAATGCCACACACACACACACACACACACACACACACACGCAAGTCTTGGTGTATTCGGGTCTTTTCCCGTGTAAGGTTGAGGGTATCTTGGTGACGTTTCAATGACATCACACACATTATCTTCTTTGGCTTTGTGCTTCCAGGAGCAGTGTGTGACTATATATAGTTAGTTAGTTAGTTGCAGTTATAGTTAGTTATAGATACAGTTAGTTATAATTATATTGTTTTATTTATTGAATACTGTATTAGTTGTGAAAAGAAGTACTACAGTCAAAATAAATAACTGGATTTCAGTTTGCATACTTTCCCTGTATTTTTACATTTTTCTACGTAATCATGCCTTGTAATAACCATAGGAAAAATAAGAGATGTGCCGTGGTGTTGAATTGTGGACTGCTCTTACAGAAGGTTTCAGATGCCTACACCCTAATCTCTATCTCCAGTTTTCCCTCCCAAGACTATTAGCATACTCTGATCTATGCATTATGCCATTTGTGGCTTTTTTTCTACAGAATCCTAAAGATTGCTGTGCTATCTTTTTAAAGCCAAGTCATCTTCTTGTGTGCAGGTAGGATTTGTATAAGTACAAAATGATTCACATTCAAAGAATAAATTCAGTATTACATAAACAAGACAGCAATGCACAGCAACATAAACTGTACAAAATATTGGAAAGCTTCTATTAAAAACAAAACATTGACAAAACAGTTACTCTTGTAACGTTTACTTAATACCCAATGAATTAACTGCAAACATTTGTGCACATATCACCAGGGAAATTTTAAATAACATGTTGAATCGAGGCGTAAGGCTTGGTTCAAATGAATAAATCAAATATGAATTAGAATGAAAGCTCCCAGAAATGGTCATAGTATTAATATCCAATAAAACATGGATATTATTTTAAAACTTCAGGTAAACATAGATTAAGAAATGGTTGCTATGAGGTTCTCTGATGCTGGTGGGGAAAACAGCACTGCTTTCAAACTATACTTAATCATTTTAAGCTGGCAAAATGGATTTACTGCTTATGGGCATGATCAAATCAGTTTCCCATTCTTCTTTTAGTGCAACAGGAATGAAAACTGTTTTGAATATATTTATGTATCCAGTTAAAAGAGAAAGAAACTAATTTAGATAATAATTTCATTCTGAACTTGAGTTTAAAAGGTTAAGTTAGTATCTGAGAAAGATAATCTGGCTCACTGATCATAGCAGTCAGCAAACTCTGCAATCTGCATGAAGAAGGATATTTGTCATCATTAGTTGAGCTATGACAGCTGGTACCCAGGGTGTCTCAGATTCAAGTAGTGGCAAAGACACACTTTTTAAAACACTTTGGTATATGGTAAGTTTCATCAGCAACTGGATGTTTTGCAAAACAGGTTGAAACAACAGCTCTGAATACAGCTGCATTTTCCACAGCATAAAAATGCCCCATACATTGTACACAGTGTTTGCCTCTAGGCCACAAGTTACAACGTTTTCCCTGAGAAATTATGGACATTTATTCATCTAAAAAAGGCATTGTACTTTTGTATGAAAATTATTGTAATAGTTTAAAGCACAACTAAATTCCAGTTTTTAAAAATGTGTTTGGAAACTAGTACTGTTCATATTTTAAAACATATTAAAATTATAAGGAAAAACAACACATGATTTATTTTCAGGGCAAAAATCATATAGCAACTGAAATCTTCAAAGAAACACTTTCGATAACAACACATAAGTAGAGATATTAGAAATGCTAAATATGTCCTTTATGCATAATCTACAAACAACAACAGTTTTCTATTAAAGCTTGCATATAAAGTTCATAAGGTATAAATCAAATTTATTGATTGAGAGTTGCAGCAAATGGATTTCCATGTTTAATAGAAATGGAATTTCTATTCTTAAAATATGCTTCTAAAAAAGTCTAGTCAGAGGACTATAATGTTCTTCAGCATTTTTCCATTTAAAATAAAGTTTAAAATAAGTGAAGATGAGGTAGATGGGGCAGTATTTCCTTTACTACAAAGGCTTCTCCATTTTTTCTCTTAGTTTAATAAACATGATTTACGCCATTCTTTGCATTATTATGTAAACTACTTTTTCACAAATAAACTAATTTTTCTGCTAATGTAAAATCTATGCAAATACCGGCTGTCATTTATCAGGAAATCTGACAAGCATTCCATATTGGAAAGGGAAAATGAAACCGTCTAAAGAATAGAAGCAATTATTTTCATATTTTCTCTTCCTCTGACTTAAGGCACAAAAGTTATCCATCCAGTTAAAACAGCAAATGAAATAAGCAGGGTTTTTTTTTTTATTTAAACACATATGGCTTTTTGCTGCAATACTGGTCACCACAGGGTCTACAGATGCCCATGGCTAAATTGTACACGGGCAGATGGACACAAGGGAAAACTGTGCTAATGTGGCATGGTGAGCAAAACAAATGAAAAGCTGAATTTTGGTAGGGTGGGGGAATCTTTCCATCTATTAAATTATGCCATTTGTTTGTGAAGTGTAAATTAGGCCAGTAGTAAGATGCATGCAATAAATATTCCATGTTATTTCATTAAAAATAAAGTCAAAAAACGTGCACAACAAATCAAAAGGTAGAATCACAAACAGCAAGAGACCATAAGAGACAGCAAGCTGCTTTGCCAAAATAAATTACCAACACTGCTTTATTCTCACAATGAACATGTTTAATGAGTACAATAAGGCAACTATATTCTTCCTATGTTGTGTTATTTTACCTTGCTAAAGGATAAAGCTGAAAATTACAAACATTAAGGGACAATCTAGTAAATGTGAAATTACTTAAATAAACTTCCTACTACCGATGAGAAGTCTATATTTATTAACTATTTTGTTTTATAGGATTATTAACAAAAACATTTAGGCATCTAAGATAGCCGTTGATTTATTTGAGATGAATATTTTCTAAGAAAAATGTTCAGAGTTATTTATGAAACAGGACATTTTTGAAATAATTGTGTTTTCATTAGAAATTAATCTGATTTTTGACATATATTAAACCCCAAATATGCTTTAAATGTCATTTTAAGTTCCCCTTTCTTTTCAATAAAAGAATTTTTTCATACTCACATAATTATTTATTAAGTATTTGCTCAAGACTTCTTTTTCATAGGAGAGATTGCTTCTAGAACTCAGACTATGTAGCATATATATCAACAATTAACACTGAAAAGTATTTGATTGCCAAAATTGAAACATATTTCTATGTACATCATCAGATGTGATACATTTATTTTATTCTTATAGATCTGATTCTGCAATTGTTACAGAGACAATGTAAACATTTGTAAAACATATTCTTACTTGAAATGCTAGCTTCTGAAATTATTTTTATCCTTTTAATAGTACAGATGACTCAACTTTCTTTAAAATTAAACTAAGCAATTTTATTGAATCTCTCTCTATATAAATGGATGTCTATGTGTTCCAGCATAACTCTGGCACCCCTCAACCAAACTTGGTACACAGATGACTTACTCTCTGGAAACAGTGTGGGTAAGACACCCCTAAGAGCCCTTGGGGTGTATGTTCTGTGCAGATACAGCCTACAGTGCAGTGGCATTGCCATGGTAATGCTTCACAGTACTCCACAAGGGGGGATTTGTAACAGGGCCTGCCTGCACCACTATGAGACCAACAGGATGTACGTCACACAGATCACATACTAGACAATATTTCTTGACGCTTCTGGGGGCACAAGGAAAACATCTTTAACTAATTTAATTGTCGCAGAAATCAGGGCTCAGGGAGAAGTTGCTCTTGCCATTGCCTCTTCAGGAATTGCACAGACATTACTGGGAGCAGGGAGGACAACCCATTTGGCACTTACATTGCCACTTCACATTGCTGTTCCTGTCTAATACAGGATTGGGGTAAATAAATACCCGGCCAATGCCAGGTTATCAGTTAGTAAAACTGTTTTTTGTCCAGGGTGAACATGTAACATATGTGCAGCTAAAAGTTCAATGTGATGTTAACATGATGTAACTTCAAAAATTATCCCATTGTAGAAAAAAGAGTAAATGTGATATCATCTATATCTATTTTTGTCAGAAATGATGTAACACAGCATAAGAGGACTGCTTAAACATTGTTTTGTAATAGAAAAATTTTAGTGGCTCAAAATCTTTCCATTTAAATAAATAAAATAAAATAAATCTTGGTTTATTTCAGGTTTAAAGGGAAGGTTCACTGACCATTTTGAAAATTTAAAATTGTTCAGAATTTAATCCTGTACCAAAAGAACTAATCCCATGTTTACTTAATAGGAAAATATTTTCCCACATAATTTTCTGAGAAGTGGGATCGGCATTGGTTAAAAGAACTAGACAAACCATGTCCTGTTGGGTCATCATTTCTGAGGTATGTCCTTACCTAAATGGAGAAACAGAATATTCACAGGTAGGCACAAAAGTAGTGGAAGCAGAAGTGACTTCTGAATTCTTGCTGGCCTCCCTATTGAGTTTCATTGTGGGAAGTTGGCAGGAGCCATCAGAAATTTTCCCCTTTCCCTTCCATTAGATAAGTCAGTGGCTGCTGAGTGAAGAGGAGAACAAGTGAAAGTGGCTGGGAAACTATCATGGAATATTGAAAATGAAGAACATATGACTACAGCACCAGCCCAGAAGCGGCCAATAGCACTGAAGAAGTCACAATGTCCCCAAATTTCACTCCCTTGCAAGTCAGGTGTTTAGGATTTTGGACATTTTCTGATTCCATTTGAACCAATTTTTGGCTCAAAAAATTGTGCCTTGTTTCTATTGTTGAAGGTGGTTTATCTATGAATGGTAGTGCATGTGCAAATCAGTTCATTTTGTTAAATGTTGCAGGCAATTAAATTTAATTAGCAATTAATTATTTCCAAACTTCAGTGAGAAATTCTAGCTACGAACCTATTTTTATATGATGCAAAGAATCAAAACTTAGCCCTTCTTCCTAACATTGATACTAAAGGCAGCTTTATCTGTACACTTGCATTACATCTGTATAAGGAATGGCAACTTCTTCATGTTGCCTATACTTATTTTGAGAATGTTTGCAATATTCTTTGCAAACTGCATACTTTCCCCACATCTTCAGAAAAATGATTTTTTTCTGCATCCCTTGACAACATACATAAGGGGAAAAATTATACTTATACTTAATATAACCTTTGACTACCAGAAAATAAATAAATAAATAAATAAATAAACACACACACACACACACACACACTTCTTATACTTAGTAGATATACTGACAAACATTCCTTTTATAATTAATTAATTTGAAAGTACCTACTTTTCTGCCTATCATGTTTTCCCTTGACATCACCGAGTACTTCAGAGGAACTCAAAAACATCCAAGGAGAAACAGATTTGCATTACAGCAATAAGTTTGGGGCAAAGTTTAGGTATGAAGTTGTTGGTATTGTTACTATTTGTAATATTGGCCACCTTTAAATCTTTTATTGACTATTTTTTCAAAATATAAACAATATATTTCTTCTTGGAGTAGTTTCAGATAAACATCCAGTCTTTAATTTGTTAGCTGTTCATGTATATTCTAGATAACATCTGTATGTCAGGAGTAACCACGCAGCTGGAGGAAGACAACACTAGGGCAACAGGTGACCAGCCTCTCCAATGGTCACCATTAAGGCACCATTAAGGCTCAGCATTAATTCTTCAGTATACAATTAAATAGAAATATTCAGCCAAGTATCTGATAGTATGTAACAGAAATCAAGAGTGAATCTATTTAAAATGAGCCATTCGTTTTTTAAAGTTTCAGGGAAATCTTTTTTCATTGCAGGAAACTAACAGAAGTAATTCTGGAATCTACAGTCCAGAGATTATGCCAATAAACATTAGCAGTTCAATACTGAAATGGAAAAATCTGGTGCAGCTTATTTGACATGGAATGTTTGTCAGCGATGGATCTTTGCTTAAGATTCCACCACTGTTCCCTCCTATCTCAGTGAAGGAGCTTTATGATTTAAAAGCTCAGAGGGCATGGATCTTTCAAACTATTTCAAAAATAGTTGCCATGAAACCACAAGGTGAAAATTGGAGGGGGCCTATCTGTTAAAATAAAAATTAAAAAAAAATTAATTAGGGTGTCAAAGTTTCTAGCTTTCAATTTCCAAACATTAGGGTTGCTCAAAAGTTGTGACATTCCTTGAGAATTTTAAAATTATTTTGGTTAATATAATTTATTATATTGGTAAGTAACTATATAAATATCACAAATTTTTAACATTTTGTTTGTGTCATATAAATACTGAATATAGTGATAACAATAATTTTAATAGCAGTGATTTGTTGATTATCTTTTTAATCTTGCATTTTGTGTAATAATATCAAGACTGCTTATCATATATAAAATTAAATACAATAGTTATTATGTGTCTGTGTTTGAATACGAAAGGCTATCAGAATATATCAATACATTTTTATATATATGGGGGGGGGGTATAATTCCACAGATTTATGTAGGAGGATTTTTTTATTCTTACAATAAAATTATGGACAAATCTCTCTAGCTGATTTATAAATGGATAATGTATTCAAAAAAGAATATTCTACCTATTAAAGATTTAAAGAAAGACAACCCTTGAATGAATGTAACAAAAGTTTTAGTAGGATTTCACATACACCTAATTTCTTTCAATTATAGCCAGAAGCTAGTGATTTCAAAAGCAATGACTTTATTTCTCCCCAATTAATCTTGTAGCTTTTTCATATATTCCTAAAATACAGGTATTAGAAATGGTAGACAATTGCAAAATACCCAATGGCACATCTACAAATCTTATTCACAATTTATGTCTTTGAATGCCAACACTAGCCACTGAAGAATACAAGATACCAAAGGGGGAAAAATCCCTGGTATCTTTGCAATAATTAAGTGACATCAATTAGTGATGTGCTCTTGTATCTTATTAGCAGTTAGTTCTGTCTACTTCTGTCTAATAGTGAAAAAAGAATTATTAGAAACCTTTTCGATTAGAAACCTTTTTGACCTTTTCAAGTTTTAGGTATGATAGAAGTCATTTCTAAAAGATTTTTTCCCATGTTACATTTTAGAAATCATGTCTACAAAAGGGATTACTTTACGTTTTCAAAAGTGTTTATCTAATATATGCTGCCATATTTTCAAGGTGCACATAGAATATTTTAATTGATTAATCATATATAATATAAAACAGTAGTGAGAATTTTATTGGGTGACCTACTGCAGATGCAATAGATTAAAGGAAACTAATCCTTTCTGATTTTAATGACCACTTGATCTTCCTCAAAGTAAGATTCTTAAATGTCACTATTGGATTGCTTAACTGAAATCTGGCATGTAGGCATGCCATACTTTTCTTGGATATTTTTCCCCTCACTTTTTTTTTTTGTAAAGGTAACTTTTGTGCAAAAAATTATTTAGATTAAAAATTATTCCAACAATACACACTATTTTTATTTCAAAGAATTAGAATGTATATACATCACGAGTGACTTTTCCCAACCTGCACCTAGTATTATATAAATGTGTTCTTGGAATTATAATGAGAATTTTGATAGAAGGCCATAACTAACTTGTATGAATTGAAGCAGCACAATTGCTGTGGATTATCTATAGTCCAAAAATTTGAGCTGTACGCAGTCCACAAAAGAAATGTAGTATCTGTGTTTTTCAAGGACCATCTGAGAAAAGGCAGGGAAAAAAAGCTGCACTTCAAAAATACAGGATACTGATGGATAGATATCTTTCTAAATGTGTACAAGGTGGGCTCTATGATTATTTTTTCCCCTTGACTACACTGTAATAGTGATCATAACATGGGGTAAAAGAGGGAGACAAAAAGCAATAGCTGGTCCTGAACTTCATTACCACATCGTAATTGGGCCGAAGAAGGTGTGAATACTTCTTAGCCAAAGTAAATGGGCAGCAAGGCCAGCATGTGACTGGAGTATCCTTTTCATCACTTAACTTAAAGAGTCACAATGTAGAAAGTGGAGTAAACTTTATTTCCAAAGATGAATGACATGCATGAAAGATTTGCTATGCTTACTCTTTGGGGCGTAGAAGATGGTTTCTTTCTTGAGTACACATGTAGCAAAGTCCTGAGGCAGAACAACTATAATTACACAGTATCTTAATCTGCAGAAGAACATTGAAACCCAACCTGAACTATTTTAGACACCAAATACATATATGTATGAAGAGGTCATCTGTAATGTAATTATTCATATTTACTGCAGATATAGTATACACACACACACACACACGACACACACACACACACAATATTGTAAACCAAAGAGCATTTAGAAAAAAATAACCTTTTAAAATTGCTTTGTCAGCCTTTGAACAGGGCTCTGTTTGAAAAAGGCATGGTAATTAAATATTTTTTTTAAAAAAATCACAAGTATCACCAAATGTGCTTGGAAGATACATTTCTGGTTATTTTATTTTGGAAACAATAATGAATAAAATGAATTGTCTGTAGATATGTGTTTGTTTAATTTACTGCAAAAAATAAATTTATTGTGGTGGCAGGAGTATGAATTATGAAAAGAAGAAAACACAGTTGAAATCAGACACATTCAATGAGCCTTCAAACACACTGCATCAACTGGGATAAATAATTTAATAACTCACTTCATGTGCTGTCTCTTCAGTGTTATAGAGTTATTAAAAAAACATGAGTACGAATGTGTAGAATCACAACTACACAATATGCAAAATATGTTATAAAAGTAACAAGTAACATTGTATCTTTAACTAAATTTGGCTTCTGAAACAATATAGAAATAATTTTTGACAAAATATTTTTATATTAATGTCTGGAAATTCTAACTACAACAGATAATGCAAAAGTAGGCAGGTCAGACCAACTGGAGAGGAAAAAAAGGATATTACATCTTACCATAATTATCCCTTTTATTATTTACACAATAATACGTTTATCAATTATTTTGATAATAAACATCATGATACTAAAATTAAAACGTAAACTTATATCCAGTGGGTATATACCACTGGAAAAGTAAGAAGTACCGTGCTTAAAATTGTGAGACTATCAGCCCCAAACAAGCATCTCTAATGCCCAATCTTTTTAAGACAATGCATTTGGGAAAACATTATTGAGTTTAATCCATCACTACCTACTTGAAAAGCACTGTGATTCTTGGTATTTTGATTCTATGAAATTAAAATAAAATAAAATTTGACTGGTGATTTTAAAATACACAACAGTTTATCTTGTGTTTGGCAATTCTGCTAGTTTTACATACCTAACAATTCATTTGTTTGGCTTCCTTAAATGTTTGAAATTTAATATGCTCATTTCTATTTCATATAAATGGAAATAAGCTAATATATTTTATAACTCATTTGTATTTTATTAATTGCATGGCTCAAATAGCACACTTATACCTTAGAACCCCTTTGAATCAGTAGTGGCAAATGCTGAAATAATAATAATTAACCCTAAGAGAAGATAAACCTGATCTACAGACCTTGGCTTAGTGATCTCCAGAGGATTTAGTAACAGCAGTGGGATATGCATATTCAGCTAGAAGTAAGGCCCACTGAGAATGCTCTTCAGCATATTAAAACTGCAGTTTAAGCTATCAAGGTTTTGGCAATCCAGTTTGATTGCTGAGGCCTATAAATGATGGTTTGCATTTTATATTTTAAGCACCAGTAATGTATTTACAGAATACACTCTGCAAGAAATATTTACCTCCAGGAAGTATAACAGGACATTCTTAAGCTCATTCCGACAATCATTACAGTCCAAGCAAAAAAAATTCCGATTTTAGTGGGACTTATAAGACTCCTTGGTTAAGGTCTGCGTCTTGCTACAATGTCAATGTAACCCAATGCTTCACACTCTGTGAAGCCAGGCAATGGAGGGAGGGAGGGAAGAGGTTTCCTGATGTCTTAGGATTTCAGTTGTTGAGCTTTGCTGCATCTCCTCCGAGAAGAGTGTCTAAATGGCCGACTGGTGTCACGCACCATTTTATGTTTCCAGCAAAAAGCTGGCGATTGGAGAAGGCAATCGGAAAGCCCTGATACGTCAGAAAGCGGAGGCAACTGCAGAAGCGCGCTCTTGAGGCCTCCCTCGGGTTCCGCCGGCTCTGCCCAGCGCTCCAGCGAGAACCCGCCTTCACGGTGGTCCCAGAGGTGAAGGCTATGTCCATCGGCCGGCCGGCCGGCCGGTCCTCGGCTCGGAGGGCAAAGGCATCTTCCTGGATAAACGAAATGGGAGGCCTGTCGTGTTAGACTCGCAGTGTTTCTCAACCTTGGCCGTTGGAAGATGCGTGGACTTCAACTCCCACAATTCCCAGC
>JANHFR010007514.1:7921-22405 GCA_032468015.1 Mimophis mahfalensis | reverse complement strand
AAAGAAAGAAAGAAAGAAAGAAAGAAAGAAAGAAAGAAAGAAAGAAAGAAAGAAAGAAAGAGAAAGAAAGAAAGAATTGTTGTGTGAGGGGAGTACATTCAATCTCTTAGGTTATTTACAATTCTACGATTCTACAATTCCAAGTAAATGTTGAAGAACAGATCCAAATCACATCTATACCATATTTATGATTCAGTGATATGGTCAATTTTTTGAACTAGTTTATATGGTATTAAAGGTCAATACTGAGCTTTTTACCAAGGATAATGATGGATTCAGTGTGATGAGGGAAATGAAAGATGGAGCTTGCAAGCATGTTAAATAGCTCCTTGGTTAGAAAGAATTCTTCATATAGAAAACATAAATAGAGTGCCATAGCACAGGACAGATAACTGATAGAGCAAGGCATGTTTGGAAACAATTTATAACAATATGCATGAAGCAAGCAATTATATATTAAACTTATTCCAGTGTATAAAACATAAGCTAAACATATTGAATTAATAAAAAATCAAATCTCCTTTATCCACTGACTCTTCTATTGGTAGTAAACTAAAACTCTCACCTCCCTATGAAATTCTCTGGTTCCAAATTTATTTTGTAATATCATTAAGAAAGAACCTATAAATATATAATACCAATTGATATAATGTTTAAAATGCATTGATAATATTTTTTCTTATTTCAATATCTTAAAAAATGGAATTCTCTTCTTTATGTCCAATGACAATGACCCCACTCACCACCAGAGTGAATTCAACATTGTGGTAGCAGTAGAAATCATCTGAAGAGCTTCTTGTACATATATAAAAAGCAATGTAGCACAATAGTTGCAATAGTCAAAAAGGTGTAGAAATGGCATAATCAGCTTCTTATAGCTGGTATCAAGCAAGATTCAAAACAGTAACCCCAATCAGAAAGATAGAATAGTCTATCCCTCCATCGAGTTATTATTTTGTGGAAAGATGGTACTAATAAAATGGCAATTGGGACCAAATTTGGTCCAAGCAATGGGCATATTGAAACATTCTTGTTTTCTCCCAAATCCTGGCATATCTGATTTCATGGAGGATTTACTGTATCCTAAGTGACTGTATTACAAGCCTTGAGCATTTTACTGCATGCCTCTTACATAAAAAGAACAGGGCTCTTGCCCAATGGAAACAAGAAATAATCAGCCAATTAGAAAGAGGAAGTTTCTCCTGGAATACAGAAAGTTTGTAATCAAAAAGAAAAGCTCTTCCCTTCCCAAACTTTATAATTAAATCCAACATCATAGTTTCCAAGAAATGTAGGAACCTGAGACTTCAGAGCTGAAAGTTTTTAAATCCTACCCACTGGGGGAAACCTCAAGCTTAAAAGAAGAATGCAATTTGGAAGTTCTTTGCATATTAATATTGGCCTACTTCTGCTTTGTGGCTGCTGCTATTGTTGCCTAATCAGATAAATAGCAGTTTTAGAGAGTTTATGTAATTGTGCCCTTCTATACAGAACTGCATTCAGAAGAAGCAACACCCAAAACATAGTACTAGAAATCATGTAGAAGCTTAAGACAATCTTTCTTTATACAGTATATCAAACTGTAACTAAACTGGAGTCAAGTCTCCTAAATATGTATACCAAATATACAAACTGTATTTCAACAGGAATAGGGTCCAAAGTATTTTAGACACAGCTGAGAAGATCCATGCTAACCTAACAGATTTTAATGGCAGCAACCCAAATTTGAGATTTAGATTTATTGAGACCTGTATGCCACCCTTCTCCCAAAGGACTCAGGGTGGCTCACAACAATTAAAAAACATTCAAGTACAAAAGTTAATAAAAAATTAAACCCTAACTCAATAAATCTATACCAATTAATAAATACAATAAACAAACACAATTAAAACCCAAGTTAAAACCCAAGAATCAGCCCAGACCGGCTTGCTGAAACAGCCAGGTCTTCCAGTCGCGTCGGAAAGATCGGAGGTTGGGGACCATCCGGAGCTCAATGGGCAGCTCATTCCAGAGGGTTGGCGTGCTCACAGAGAAGGCTCTCCCTCTGGGGGCCGCCAGCCGACACTGTCTGGCCGACGGCAGCCTGAGAAGACCCACTCTATGAGCGCGCACTGGGCGAAGGGAGGATGTCACTGGCAGAAGGTGTTCCCACAAGATTTTAAGCTGCAGACATCCATATAAATCAATTTTAGAGTTTAAGGCACCAGGCTAAGAACTGAGAGACTGTGAGTTCTACTCTCCCTTTAGGCACAAGGCCCAATGGTGGCTTTTGGACCAGTGGTGGCTTTGGACCAGTGACTCTCTCTCAACCCTAGAAAGGTGGCAATAGCAAGCCACTTCTAAAATCTTCCTAAGCTGCAGAAACTTGTCCCAGGCAGTTTCCCGGAGTCAATGTTGACTTAAGGCACAATGTATGTTTGTGTCTATATCTATATGTGCCTATAGATCATTACATTTTCCTCCTATTCTCTATGCAAGTAAGGTTCCTTTCATTGCCTCTGCAGAATATAATTTAAAACATTTTCAGCCTTGACATTTTTTGGGTGATAGTTCCAGTCATCACACAAGCTCTGTGACAGTTTAGCACAGTTCTACTTAAGGAAGGAGTGTTCTATTTCAAGAAAACATTCTTTTGGCTGAATATAGTTCGGTATTTCTTAATTTCATAAGCCTATCATCGATATATTCAAATCAGAGCTTACAGCAGGTCTTAGTTTTCTAGGTATTAGGATTTCCCGCATGTTACTGTTTAGTATATAGGCATTATTCAAAACATTTCAAATGGAATCTTCATCAAGATGCTAAAGTTGGAAAGTTAGAAATTATAAAACCATAAAATATAATTCTAAGTCCACTAAATTGTCTGAACCTTTCTTTGGGGAATATTGGTTAGTTTAGATCTATTGCAAGTTTGGGCATTGACTTCTAGTTTCATGGTAGTTTGGAAGTGATCATCATCATGTATTGAAGTGATCAAGAAGTAGGTAACACTGAAAAATATACTAATCAAAAGTATGGAAAAAGCCTGTCCCAAATATTGAAATAAAAATACAGAGTTCACAATATCATTTCATAGGTCCATTTAGGATACCAACAACAAATTTCATGGCCAGTTGGAATTGTGATTGGACAGAGCCATTTGGCTGAGCTGTGCAGCCATAGAAACAGAATCAATTTTTTAAAAAATGAAATAAAAATAAACATTAGGGAAGGAGTGGTGATAAACAGTTGCCTGGAGGGAAACTGTTGAATCTGGAAATCTTACCTAACATTACATTTTTGCCGTTAAAGTGCCTCCATCTGGATACAGTAAAGTTAATTCCAAAATAAAGATCTTTAACTTATTCCAGGCACAGTAGTACTAAGAAGAGAGATAACTGTTAAAGATCAATAATATATTATTGCATATCAGCCACGGCCAGCTGGGGGCTGCTTTCTCAGGAATGAAATTGAACAAAAGAAATTCTCTTGCTGAATGATTCTGAATAGATTGAGAAAAATGGGGACCAGATCAGACTTACGTATGTTGTAGAAAATTGAAGGTTAAAGGAAGTAAGTTTTGATAATGCTTTTAAAAAAATCATTCTGGTAAAGGCAGAAGACTGAGAAATGAACTGGAGCAGCTCTGTGGACATTTGTAGAAATGAATTTTGCAAAGAATTTAGGTAAATATGGATCAGCAATGGAAGTACAACATGATAAAGAAGGAAGCTTCACTTGTCTCTTGCACTTGATCTTTGGAAATATATTCTTTTGAATATAAAGATATATTTAGTTATCATGGATAGTAACTTCTGGTAACCAAGCTGATATAAACCATGTATAGAGCACTACTTATGGGAAAGACTTTTTCCTCCAATATGAAGAATGATATTTTTTTTAAAAAAGAAAACAATTTGAAGAAAATATTTGCATTTAGTACTTGGGGTTTTTAATTTGGGTTTCGTTTAACTACTTGGGCATTACTAACCACTCTCTTACATTCCTCCTTTTGTACAAGGAGAGCAATTGGCTAACAATATTCCCCTGCGACTTGTTTCCAGTCTAAAGAATTAAGAGCTTTCTAAATTATGTGAAAATTTCCTTGCACAATTGATGTGAGGAACTCACACAGCAAAGATGAGTTTGGAAAAGGTGGTACTGTGAAGAGGAGGACCTGGGATAAAGCTATTGAATGCAAATAAAGGCTCTGAAAAGAACACACAAGAGTTTGCCACTGCTAATTGAAAGAGAAAAATGAAACAAGTCTATGGCTTGATTGTTTAATGGTTTTATGCACTGCTACATATTTCTTAAGTTACCATGGTTAATATTTGTCCTGCCCATATCTCTGTTCTTCAGAAACAAACCTGGATGTAGTATGTTGCAGCATAAAAAATACATTTTATGTATTATTTAATAAACATTCAGTTCAATATTAATATAAAAAGGGGTTATTCTAACATTATTACTAAATTATTGCTACATAGTACAATATTTTTATCATGGAAATAATTTTATCTTTTGGAAATTTTATCTTTTACTATTGCAAGTTAGCATAATTAGTTGCCAGAAAAACTACTGAAAATCATTTTTAAAATTCAGGGATTTGAAAATAAAAGAATATGTTAATGATCGATTCAGTGTAATTGTGCAAACTAAGATACTGATTTACAGAGTTAGCTATCAGACACTGCTACTAGGTATTGATCGTTCAGTCTGTAATTTATCAATAAAAACTTGCCTCTTGAAATGAACAGTCTGGGAAGGAACTTAGGAGCTAAAACTGGAACAGAAAATTATGAAATGTTTGTTAATATTAAATAAGACATTGAAATGGATTTATGTTTTAAACTGGCCATATCTTCTTCGACAGATATACTATTGTATAGTTCTTAAAATCTTAAAACCATTTACCAGATTTTAAATATCATTTAACTGTGAAAAGATTATGTGCAACTGATATACTAATGTTTTAAAGTTATTTTAGTTAGTTTACATGCATGTCAATTATATTTAAAAAGTAACAAGTTGGGATCCTTGCAAAAGTCTAGAAAATCCCTACAATTACATTAATAACTGTTGGAACATACTGGCAGAGGCAGTATTCATCTAGTTCCGACAGGTTCCAGAGAACCGGTAGCGATAATTTTGACTGGTTCTGAGAACTGACAAACACCACCTCTGATTGGCCGACAATGGCAAATACCACTTCTGATTGGTCAACAGCATAGCCAAGCCCACTAAGCCACACCCACAGAACCGGTAGTAAAAAAGTTTGAATCCCACCACTGGAGGCAGGGAGTAGTAGCTGCCTTAGTTGTGGTAGGATGAAAATGGGGGTTTGGGAAACAGTAGTTAGGCATGACGTGGGGAATCCCAGGACCACAGAGGAAATGCTGGTAAAAAAAGTAGTTAAACCTATTTGAGAGAAAATTAAGAAGCTGAGTAATGATACCAGCTGTGTGTTTAGTCAGCTGAAGATTTTTGGGATGTAGCCATTCACAACTGGTTGTTGGTATTGAAACTAAGAGAAATGGCTAAGAAGAAAAAATATCTAATCCACCATATCCTACTTACGTAGTTCTCTGTGGAGATTCTCAACCACCCAGGCGATAGTTGTCTCAGAACTGCTTTTTTCAAAAGGCAACTGGACTGGTTTTTTTTCCCTTGAGGAAGAAGAACAAAATGTTTCGTTTCTCATCCAAGAAACTTCATCAGTTGTGAAGGCAGGGCAGAAGGAATGGAAGGATAGATATTAGCAGTTGAGACTGGATGGATAGAACCTATCCTTCCATCCCCCACCCATCAAGTGTCAACTGTCAGTACCTATCCTTCTAGCCCACCCGCCCCCGCCATCACAACTCATGAAGTTTCTTGGATGAGAAATGAAACGTTTTTCTTCTTCTTCCTCAAGGCAAAAAAAAAAATAGTCCAGCTGCCTTTTGAAAAAAAGGCACTTCTGAGATATACTTACATTGTTAGGAAATAAAAAATAATGCCCTAAATAAAGACTGGTCATTTCACCTACAGCTATCAGTCTTGTGCTAGTTGTATTCTATTCCATTTTTTATATTCCGACATAAATGTTCTAATATCCTTGAGGTTTTGGTAGATGAAGATGGGTGAGAAAGAAATGAACAGCATAAAAATTAGCGCTCCAGCCTGGATCCTGGCCTCATGTTCATCTTTCCTATTTCCTTGTCCTGTTTATTTTTTAAGTGAGTAAGAATGACAGAAATCAATGATTGTGGTAAAGGAGAAAAATATTTAACTGTGTAATTGCTCACGGATATAGAAGAAAAATCCTGGGAGATCGGATAGAGTGGGTATTTCCACCAACAGGAAGGTGCAACTTCAAAGAAAATGCTGCAAAATTGTTTTCTGGGGAAGGAACTGAACCAAAAGGTAAATTATCATTTTGAATACTGTAAAGGTATGCAAGAATGATCTTGGGAGACTGGGAGAAGACATCCTGCCCAGGGAATGGGCAGATAAAAGGGAGCTTAGTCCATAGCTGCAGTGTGAGAAGAGTGAGACTCAGAAGGGATCCTCGTTAAGTTACTGGTCATAATGATGATGGAAGGAGAATTGTACTTTCAGACTTCTGTTAGTGTAGCTTTACAATAAAGGAGAATTAGCTAATGTGGCCATGATATTCATCTTCTCTACCTGATAAGGCTGACATCAATCTTGCAAGTCTGAAAGTATAATTCTGCTGCCTTCTCCTTTGCAGTCTGAGAATTTAGGGAGAATCCTTTTTGAGTCTCTCGTTCTGTCCATTATGCAGCTCTAGGCTATGCTACCTCTTATCTGACTATTCCCTAGGCATCATCTCTTTGCCTGATCTTACAAGATCATTATAGGCATGTGGTGGCTCAGTGGCTAAGACGCTGAGCTTGTCAATCAGAAAGATCAGCAGTTCGGCGGTTTGAATCCTGAGTGCTACGTAACTGAGTGAGCTCCCGTTACTTGTCCCAGCTTCTGCCAACATAGCAGTTTGAAAGCATGTAAAAAATGCAAGTAGAAAAATAGGGACCACTTTTGGTGGGAAGGTAACAGCGTTCTGTGCTCCTTCGGCGTTTAGTCATGCCAGCCACATGACTATGGACAATGCTGGCTCTTCATCTTTGAAACAGAGACGAGCACAACCCCCTAGAGTCAAGAATGACTAGCATGTATGGGGGGGAGGGTAACCTTTACCTTTACAAGATCATTGCCACATGCTATTATGGGTACACATATGGAAGCAACCTATTAAGTTAAAAGGATAATGAAGGGTTAAAAAACATGGTTGAGGAATTGTGTGTTTTAATCAAATATAAGAATTTTTTTTAAATACTTATTTTCTAACTATAATTGCCCTCCTATAATTAACATGTAATTATAGCTCTGTAAAATCTATCTAGCCAATAGTGGCTTGGAAAGAAACCAAACATTCAAAACAGGTTTTGCACAAAAATATTTTAAAGTGTAAGTGGTCAGATTGGTCTATCTATTATTATAATATGTAGTAGCCTTATTTTTGTGCTAAATTAAGCTTAATGCAATACATGTATAATGACTGTAATGAATAGTAACCAGACACAATAGAACGCATTACACTAACTTATATTTTAAACAGCAACTGTACCAAATTCTACAGGCTGAAAAATCTTTCTAAAATATAGGAGGTAGATAATAACTTTCTTTTTGTTACCTGCAAGATTATCAATCTCTTTCTCTTGTAACAGACTGACAGCATCATCATCCCCTTCTAGCATGAGTTCAGTTTCAGCATTTTGGTTGACGACAGCTTGACTTCGAAAGGTTTTCTTTGATTTTACCACATCTTCTTCAGTTCCTATAAAATAAACATTATTTTCATTCAACATTTCAGCTTCATCTGAACATCCATTAAACGTTTTCAAATACAAAATTAATGGAATTAATTTGTACTTCAAAATATATTTTCAAACATTTACAAAAAACAGATGTCGTATTTTGGACAAAGATGAGTTAGGATTATTAGGTTAATATTATGTAAACTTCGAAATAAAAGATATAACCTTAAAAAATGAAAGTATCACACTAACTCTGTTAATAAGGCACATGTACTAGAACTGCTTCATTTGGTTGAACTTGGTCAGTGTGCAGTTTAACAATTTATATAGATCTTCTTGAAATTAATTTTGTTTTACAATATGAAATATACAATTTTTAAAGACTTGAGTCCCTTAGTATGATTGAAACGGCAGGTTTTTTGTCATTCTCCATTATTCAGTTTGCTACAATGTAATAAACATTTATCTAAATGAAAGTGTGGGACACTGAAAGATGCCCTTCAATCAATGTATCCTTTATAAATTAGAATTCCATTTATCAAAATTACAGAAAGAACTATAATGTCACAGGGGGCTGGCCCATCACAAGGCTTATA
Source organism: Mimophis mahfalensis (assembly GCA_032468015.1). Lineage (NCBI taxonomy): Eukaryota > Metazoa > Chordata > Lepidosauria > Squamata > Mimophis > Mimophis mahfalensis. The sequence goes on along the minus strand of JANHFR010007514.1, from coordinate 14,007 downwards.
AACACTGTTCTTACAAAGAAATGGTTTAACACCTAACAAATCAAACATTGATTGGGCACAGAATTTATTTGAGATCATCTATCTTCAGAAAACATACTATACTGAATGAACTTTTTGGCTTCACTATACATTCATCAAAAAATTAACAAGCAGCTTCTATAAACCACTGTATTACGTTGTATCCTGAAATACGCAATATGTTCTGAGCAGATTTGTTAAATTTTAGCAAAGCAGAATTTTAAAGAGAATGCATATAAATATTCTCAAAAGACAGATCAATATTTTTCTTTTTCAAACATAAGGGCACAGAATCAGTTTAAAAATGTATTTGCTTTGAATTATGCATAGCTAATAATACTAACCTTGAACATGATATAATAAAGCCCGATATTACTGTGACTATTTAGCATTTTTATAATTAAGTATTCAGATTAAAAATTGATATTACTTTTGGTGAAGATAATCTCTGTGTAATTTGGCAACCAATAAATAAATAAATATGCATATACCTATGCATATGTATTTATGTATATTATCATTAACATTTTATGATGGGATACTGCTAATAATAAGGTTCCATAATTATGATCAATTCTATTAGCATTGTAAGGTTTTGGACCTTTATTTTTTATTTCATTAAACACTGGCCAGGATTCTAATTGCTTTTTGGAATAGTAGTTGGGTTTATCTACTGTTATTTTTCATTTTATTTATTTTTAGTCTTTAAATATATCAAGAATTTTTACTATTCATTATTGAAATTGGATAACCTCTTGCAAATTCCTGTTACACTTAGCAACAGATATAGCACATTTTAAAATAAAACCACTGTTTTAATAATCTTAGTTGAAATGTACATTTAAATGTCATTAAATATACCAAATAATAAATTATGCTACTTAATTGATATAAGGTAGTCAGCATTAAGACATTAACAAGCCTTGAGATTTATGAAATACTTTCATTGTTTTACAACTTTATTCTAATACATGGCATAAACACCTCTACATTTCTGTTTCATATATAGCATTTAGAGTGTAGTTATTGTGTCTCACAGTCAATATTTAATCACAAATATTTTTAAACACATCATATTTTGTAATATAGACCTGCCTTCTGAATTTTAATACTAATGGCAGTATTTTAGTATCTTTTATTTCAGGCCACAAGCCAAGTAACTAATCAAAGAGTTAGATAAAATATTTATCTGTTTTTCTGTTTTCAGGATTTAGACGGTCATAAAGACAGAAAAAAGATTACTTATATTTTCATTCTAAATTTGGTGCATTTAAATGATTGCAAGTGCAGATTCATTTTAAAATTTGCCTTAAAATATGATCTGTATTGTTTTTTAGGAACTCCAGAGATGGCATTCAAATTTCCTGTAAATATATGAATTTAAGGGAAATCCCCAAATTACTTTTCATGTACGTGTAGTAATGAAGACATTTTTTAGTCATCTGGAAAACTGCATGCAACTTTAGAGATACTGTATTTCTATTCTTTTTCCCTTACTTTCTTTAAACATTTTAAATTTCTAAAATAATATATGATATTCTAATATTTTTGTATCAGATATAATGGGATACAATACAACCATTGCCATGAATAGTTAAGGTTTAGGCCATATTGACCTAACCAAATTTTATCAGTCAATCTTTATTGTGTTATTTGCTGAAGACTACAACTGTATTAATTCATCATAAATGTAAATACTAAGAAATGTATATATTCTAAATGATAGGTACAGTAAAAGAGAGGAAAATAATGGATGGAAATTATACCATGGTATGGTTCAAAATTAAATTTATTAGGAAATCATAGTATAGAGCAATAATAAGATACACAAGGTATGTTTCAGACCACTAAACATCTTGTACTAACTATATTAACAGAATTAGCCCTAATGGTTTCATGAAAATGTAGTTGGCCATGGACGATATTTTTTAGATATTTCCATACCTCGGCTTATGACTCAAAGACACTAAAGGCACTCACTTGGATCCAAAAGAAGAATATACTAAATAATTCTATCAATAATATGCATGAGGTATGAACCCATGTAATAATTCACTTTCATGGCACATTTGTCAATTAGATGGTTATAAGCACCATCTATATACCAACTTTTTTTAAAAATGAAAAGTATAGTTTTATATAATTCATCAGGAAAAGGGGAATGACAAATTATGTCCACAGAAGATCACTATTATTTTTTAATAAAATAACAAGAATAAAACGAAAAATTGAATAATTTAGATGCTTTGAAATAAAAGGTATTATTAGAGCAGAGTACTAGATTTATGGGCCACCCATTTTGTCTAGAGGCAACTTAAAAGTATGTTGAACAGTAAGCCAAAACTCTTACAAAACTGAACAAAACTGGCCATTTATTCAATTTAATAAGAAGCCTCTCTTGGTGTATGTGTCTGTATTTTCCCCTCCTCTTTTCCTTTTTCTGCACCAATTTCATAAAGCACTAGAAAACTACCATAAAACAGAAAAACAAAGAAACTTTTTTAAAAAGCATTTGACACATCAACATTGATTTGGGTAACGTCCATATTTTCTTCTCAAATGTCACTTAAACTTGTAAATTCTCATTTAGATTCTTCAGGTCACAGCTGGTTCTAGGTATGCAAGCCTAACATCAAAGATTGCCTGCTGTGTCCATAGCTATTAGAAGCCAGTTCAAGGCTACTTGAATAAATGCACAGACAGTATGTGGCTGAGTTTAGACATGAGCAGACTGAAGACCAACAAAAAACCTCCCACCAAAATTTCACCTCCAAATCTAAGCAAACACACAACTCAGTTCAAACAAACTACTCAACATCATAACTCATTAACATTTATTTAACTTAAAGCCCCAAATTTCATTTTAAAGGTAAAGTAGAAATAAAAGTACAGTTCGTTTAGAAGCTGTGATACTAACCAAACGAGAATTCTGCTTCTTTCAGAATTCATTCCACAGCTTCCTTCAGTGAATTATAGATAAGGCAATTTATGCAGTGATTTTTCTTTCATCTTTGAAGAGGGCTGGCAGAATGGAAAGTTAACTCATTTTAGTGTTACCTAAATGTACTGACAGGAAATTCTAATGTTTCCAAACATCTGGAAATCAGCTTCATGGAGTGATTTCTCTTCTTAAAGAATGCTTTTTCTTATATTTTACAGCTTTGTGTGGCTTCTAAAAGTGTGTCAACATAACTAAAGTTTGTCCCATTAACAATAAAACAATGCACTTCAGTAAAAAAAATACATTTTACACAATAAAAATGTAAGGTGAAACTTTCCTCTTGCTTCTTTCTGAAACTACTTTGTCAGTGTGCAACTATTATTGTCTTAAGTTCTTAAACAGTCATGAGTACCCTTTTTCAAAATACCATTATTTCACTACCTGATAAAGTATACATTTTTTCTAAGCAATATTATTTTTTGGGTTTATTTATTATTGTATTGTTCTATGATTATAAGTGTAAAATAAAGATATTCAAAACATAATTATATGATTAAAGCATACTATCAGGCTAAAACTGAGGGATATGGTAAGAAGGCATTTGAATTTCTTCACAACTGGGTGCATCATAAACTAAAAATTTTCTGGCAAGTACATCATTATTCTGGTTATTAGCAAAAAAAAAAAAAAAAAAGGGGAGGGGTACCTTGCTAACTGAGTCAGATTATCTAAGAATAGGCCAGAAGAAGGTACTAATCTTATAGAACTACCGTGTATCAGGATGTAAGATCCCAGTTTCATGCACTTCACTAGTAAGTTCTTTACAAATTTTAAAGAATATCTTAAGTTCTCCTTAGCTCTGTTATACCCGAAATTGTAGGGGTCCTAATTGCATGGTTCTTGAGCGGCAATCTGAAATACATTCTAAACCTTTCTGCCAGTTTATCAGTATTATATTACTGTGATCAGTAATAATTAAAAAATCAAGGTGATAAAGGCAATAGCATTAAAACCATTGCTTTTCAGTATTTATCGTAAGAACTTAAAATAGCTTCTAAAGGTGATGGTTAAATTCTTCTTAATGATTTTGTTACGCATTTATTAATATACCTACTTTATTCTTTACTCAAAACCATCCTGAAATCATAACTGTCCACGGCAGATTAAACTTCTACCATTTATAATGCCTTTTAATTTTAAATAAATAACTCTATATAAAATTCTTCTAAGGAAGAATGTAAGATGTTGCTATTTTTTATCTTTGTATTAGAAGATCAGAAAACAGAGTATTACAACTCAGTTTGGTAAAGTGGCAGAAAATAAAAACAACTTTCTGAAAAGGAGTCAGGAGTATTTTGTAAAACATTTCATGCAACAGTTTCATTCAGATGTGGACCTTAAAGTATATTATTATTTATCACTTCTTGTGTGCCTTTCCTTCTGCATTAACTATAGAAGGTGATGCCGTATGATACAATACAATATGATTGCCAGTCAAAGAAAACAGTGGTAAACTAAGCAGGAAAATATTTTGATTTCTTTCCTATTCTAGATCTGCAATTCAGTATTTTGTTCCCAATATAACCTGATGTCAAAAGGATATGCAAAAGAAGGACAGCTTCTCATTTGTCTTTCCTGTAACACATATTAAGTGGCATGACTCTTCTGTAGTCATCACAACTAATAAACTATCTTTGAAAGTCCTATACTGCATGACTTTATGGTACTTTAAAAAAAAAACTGCCAAATTTCAGGCTTGAGATTGTGATATTAGTTAATTCTACACTATTATTATCACTAATTTATTACTGATTATCACTTATTTATCAATTTAATTGCAAGCCTTATTCTTTAACATTTCCTACCCATCCCTCACTTTTTATGTTTATTTTTGAAACAACACATTTTTAAAAAATTTAAAGTTCATACTAAAATACAAGCTAAAAAGAAATAGGAAAAAAGAACAAAAACTTATATTTCACACTTATCATTTACTAATGCATTCATAACTACAACATAGTGAATATACTAGCATTGATAATGTTACTAGTTTGGGTAATGAAACGTCTGCCAGAAAACAAGCAAGCTCAAAGAGCACCAAGGAGCCCTCATAGAGAATACAAGTTATTATTATAAGGTAATAAGAATCTCTGCCATAGTAACACATATTGCTACATCCTTTGATTAATAGAAAATTGCTTTTCTAAAAGAGATAGATCGCACAATACTGACACCATTCCTTGACATTTGCAATAATAGCACTTTTCCCATTTCTTAATATAATTCTTTCTGACACTCCCCCTTCCCACTTCTTGATGCAACCACATTTTCCAATAAATACTCACATTCCAAAGTCTTGGTATATAATTGATCATTATATTAACATCTTTAACATTTAAATATTTCTGCCTAAATTTACTAATGTACAGTATTCCCTCAAATATTAAATGCTTGCATGATTGTATCATAGAGATCAGTGAGCGCTCAAATTTCTTATGCCTCCAGGATAAAAAATAAAATGAAATACATTCTTTAGGGAGTCCAAAATACCCTAAATACAATGTTTGATAGCTCTCAAATCTGTAGATACTATTTCAACATTTTTAAGAACCTGAGGCCATTGCTATGATTTTATATATATATTCCAGTTCTTTAGTCCATGTTTGAAATAAGTCATTTATGTCTATTTTAAAAAATATTCTTGAGCCCAACAGAAGACAACATACTTAGCTCAGGGTTGGATATCCTTTGTGCTTAGTTCAATTTTTTAAAATAAGTTTCAACTTACTTATTTCCATATATCTGGAAATACTATGGATATATAAAATACCGAACTTTAATATAATCAGAAGAGCTTAATCATTATAGCCTCTAAAATGTTCAGGTATAGCCTCTAAAATGTTCAGGTTCACATAACACTTTTTTTTTTGCTGATGTGAAAATTATTTCTCTATAAAATCCTATAATATGCCAAATTATCAAAAGAAGTTGATTTATTTTGAAAGAGACTTTTAAAGAAAATGAGTTAGAGTTGCTAGGACTCGCCAAGGTGAATATCTGAAATTATATTTTCGATATGAGATCTGTTTGCCACTTAACATATCAGAGAAATCTGCAATTGAGAGAG
>JANHFR010007511.1:22366-32814 GCA_032468015.1 Mimophis mahfalensis | reverse complement strand
TTGTCAGAACGCTCTGTTACGACCTGTCCGTCTTGGGTGGCCCTGCACGGCATAGCTCATAACTTCATTGCGCCACGACAAGGCAGCGATCCATAAAGGGGATGATCAGCTTAGTAATAGAGAAAAGTGTGGTATGCTATAGGAGACTACTATCAACTGGTAAACCTTTTCCAAGCTTTAAAAACTGTGGTAATAAGTTTTAGGAGAATAGTTATCAAACCACCCAGGCTGCATTGCATGGTTTTAACTTAAATGGATTTTGTGAACTTATCTTCTATACTTTGGAAACCATGATTATAACAACACGTGTTGCGTAAACCAAGCCAGTTATAGTTTATTCAGTAAACTATGTGTGATTCTTCCCTGTCCAAAGATATCCATGGAACTCAAGTCTGAGAGTAAAATTAGGCATCTGTTGTTTCTCAATTACTATTAAGTTAATTTGCTATTAGGAACAAGAGGTTTTCATGATACTTTGGAGAGAACACCTCAAACAAGCAATCTCTTTGCTCTAAGAAATGATGGTCTTCTCCCACCCCCAGTATTCAAATGAAAACCCAGCTTTTCATAACCTGATTTGCAGATCATAACCAGATTCCTTTTTCTTTAGTCAGAGTGAGATGAATTAGCCTATTAAATTGCCTTCTATTGAAGTGAAATTGCTTTATTGTTTGTCAGAGATTAGGCTGGTAATTAACTTCAAACAACAAGAAATGTGGGTGGGCTCAGTGGGAACTCCTCATAGACTCTTTTTTTCAAAACACAGTGATAATTGTTTTTCATACATGCGATAGTTCTTTAAGACTCTATCAGAGTTCTAGGTGAGAAAACTTTGCCCATTGATTAAAAAAAAGTGCTGGATGTGATTTGTGAGTGTACTGCTGGGGAAAGGAGGATAGTAAGTAGGACGCAGAATCACTCACAATTGCTTTTCCTGCTCTGCTTCCGTTACTAAGGGTGCCTGTTGAATCAAAAACTTTGTAAGTTGAACTCCCATCATAGGATATTTGGATAAAACCCAATGTACTGTGAAACTTAGTCTATGCTCAGTAGTTGGGGCAGTCTAAAGCTGAGATGTTTATCTTTATAAGAATATTCCTAGGCTTGTTGCCATCTTCAGTGGAAATAGTCAGTTCCATCTCCCCTCTCATCAGGAGGACCTTCATCTGGTTTGAAGAAAGCTGCAATATCTTGCATTAACACTTGACCTTTAGTAATAAAAGCAAAACATTGTTTCATATAAATGACTTTGAAGTTGTATGTCAGCATTTAACTAAAGGAGATTTCAGCCCAGGCCCTGGATGTGACAAGATCCTTTATCAATTCCACAATGCAGATAAATTCTGGTTATGAAATGTACTATAGCTTTCTTTCATTGCAGAGATAAGGGTAAAACAATTTTCCGTAACATTCTTTTTAGCCCATGAATAAAGGCAGTGATTAATATTTGTGATAGTGATCTCCCATTACTTAATCCCGAGGAAAGATTTTTCTGAACTTTTTCACGACTCACTTGAAAATTGAAAACATAAAACAAAACAAAACAAAAATCTCCCTAGCATCCCAAATACAAAGGCATCCAGTCTTATGCCTCAGTGGCAAGTTGACTTGGTTTGTCATAGAAGCAGTGAAAGGAAAGATGATTGATCTGGATGTCACTCATGAAGGTCAATGAAACGGTCTCTTAGTTGCAGTGCAATATGCTAAGAGAGAGCGCTATTAGAGATTTTCATCTCTCAGCATCTCTCTGAAGTCGCTTTGAGGATGCAAGAGATATGGCAATCACATTCAGTATCAAACATGGAGGTGATATGGGTTGATAGGCTCAAAAATTGACATTGCTAAAAGTTTCATTAGGTTAGAAGTGGAGAAAGGAAAGAGGATTAGGAGAAGGTACAGTGCAATCCCAGTGGTGAGACAAAGTAAATATTCCCTTGATCATTCAATATTGTAACTGTGGATTTGCAATTACAACCAATTTCGGCCTATCCTTGTGTTAGGCATAGTGTATTTCTGGATGAGAAGATACCTTGTCAAAGCAATGCATTCCACTTTAGAAACAGGGGTTCTAAGTGCAAGTGCTCCTTGCACTTGAAGAGTTATGGTAGTCTGTGTTTCCTTTTGAGAAGATTTTCTTCAGATTTTCATAGTAATGTGCTGGGATAGTTAGGAAAAGGGACCCAAGTTTAGAATTGCTGTTATACTGACATTAAGAAGATTAGCTGTTCAGTCAAATAAGAAGGTTTGAAGGATGTCTTTGCTCTTATGCTGTAACTATTCACCAACACTTTACAATAGCAATAGAACTTAGACTTACATGCTGCTTCATAGTGCTCTACAGCACTCCCTAAACAGCTTAAGAGTCAGCATATTGTACCCAACAATCTGAAGGATGGAAGGCTGAATCAACCTTGAGCTAGTCAAGACCGAACTCCTGGCTGTGGGCAGAGTTAGCCTACAATACTGCATTCTAACCACTGCGCCACTATAGCTGTTGCGCGCCTATCCCTTAAGCTTTTTTTGTGCTGCATTATATAATGCAAGACAGATGCATTATATAAGCACGGGAAATGCTAGAAATGTATTTTTGTTTTATTCATGAACTGTATTTGAAAAGCGACACACATATCTCTGTGTTTGTGTAAACAATAGAAAGAGAGGGAAATGTTATTCAGGCAAAAAAATGAATGGAGTGCAGGACTTTAAAAATGTTCTGAGATTTAGAATTACTTATAAATGTGTTTGTGGCATGTGTGTCCTACAGAGAAAATGCAAAAAACTATAATTAATGTTTAAATAGTCTTAATTCCAATACTCTCTAGATGTAAATTGCAATTGCAGATTTATTTTTGGAAGTAAGGCTAAACTGGTAGACCTACTAAAGAACATTCGTTCTCTGTCACCAATATCTCTTATTCTCCTAAAAAAAAATCCTGAACTATAAAAAAATGTCATCAGTGCATCCTATTGGATTTTCTACCTGATGCCCATTCACGGTCAGTGCCTGAAAGGCCATGGCATCAAAATAATATAAAATAACTATGAAAGAAAAATGCTTGGTATAAACATTCAATGCATTCTACTTTCTCTGATATAAAATGTTTACTTATGAAATTGATATCATGCCTTTTATTTAACAAACTTGTTTAGCCTTACAAACCCTGCAAAATCATCAAAGGGATAGTTTCCATGTGAATTTTCGTAACTTATCAGAAATTTATACTTGTGCTTTATGTACAGAATTGCATGTCGATTGGGCATATCTCTTCATTGCCCCACTTTCATTGGGTATGCACAATGATAGACAAAGTACAGATTAAAAACAACAGCCAAAAAACCCCCAAAAATAAAAATATCTATAACGGTAAGGCAAAACAGAAAATTATAAAAGGTGCTCATAGTTTTATAAATAAAAATTAGCATTTAAAATCAGGCTTGGAAATAGATTGCTGACTGGGAAATCTATATTATGTACCCAAGAGGAAATTTTCAGGTTTTCCATCATCATTTGTACAAGCTATAACTTTTCAAACACTTTTCAAAGGTACAAACCTGTTCAAAAAGTGTTTGAAGCTGAGTGTCACTATGCCCCCAATAACATTTAGACTCTGAAATTCAGATTAGTCTTTTGATCAAAGTAGAATATACTAGGTCCCCTCTTTGTCCTGAAGGCTGTCTTCTGAGAAGAACATGAGAATTAAAAAAGTAGAACAAGTTATGCTGTTTGTATCCCATTTTCTCACACAATAACCACCCATCCCATTCAGAGAAGCTGTCAATTTAATCTCCAGTTCATTTTGCTTGCTATTCTTGTACAGTCACCTTGTAAATCATCACAGCAATTGTACAAAATAAAAGCCAAAAGCATGCTGTTTATTAAAAGAAGAAGTGTCAATGGGTTAAAATTGTCTGGAGATTTTTTTGTTTTGTTGTATTTTGAAATATTCAGTTAGATTCCAGCTTTTGGAAGGCCAACTGAGAGGGGTCCCTGCACCCCAACCCTTTTATCACAATCATAACACCGGGAAAAGCAATAATAAATCCCTCTTTCACACTCTTTGGTTTAAAATGTTCTGTCAGTGAAGGACAGTGAAAGAGTTGAAACTTCAAATCACATTTTCAGTATCTTGGCTGTTTTGGCCTTAACTATCCTCCGTACAAGATTGGAAAAGAACAATTTATCTCATAGTGTGACAGACTCAGAAAAGAAAAGAATAATTGCAATGGAAACCAAGTTTCCCTCTTCCCCTTCTCGAGTTAATTAGCAGTAATAAAAAGTTATTCCTCTTCGTCTTTTTGACACCTTGCAGCAAATTCTAATAAGGGTCGTTAAGTAAAAAACTGAAATAATTCATTATAGGTTCTGCCAGTGGGGACAATGAGCTGCAGTTTGTATTCATATGCATAGTTGTTACTCATTTTCATATTTTTCCCCTGTTTTCTCAGTCAGATTCTTTTTTTTAAATAAATTTTATTGTTTTCACTTTTTATAATAACCATTACATTGATCCATACAGGGCTGTTGAGGGTTACAAAATCAAATAATAAAAAATAGTAATACATTCATAGTTCAGCCCAATCTATCAGGAATACTTCAACAAACAAAAACAATGAATTTCACTGTCGCAATCCAACCTCTCCTCCATTATTTCTATATCCACATTCAATCCATGTATCATTATCCCTAATTTCTTAAAACATTTATTAATCATTTGTTACATCATATTTATTAATCCTGTTATTCATTGTTAATTATTTTATTGATTTATACCAAATAGTATGCTAGCACAATTCCATTAACCCATAGCTAATTATTGGGGGTTACCATGTCAAGAAAAAAAAGAAGAGACCATAAGTAATAATACAATCATAAATCAAGCTAGTCAGATTCTAAGCCTGCAGAATAAAAGACTTCTCAATGTCTATGGAGATTCTCAGTCATCCAGGTCATGGTTGTCCCAAAGGTGCTATTTTTCTTTCAAGGGACAACTTGACTTTCTGGTTTTTCTTTGAAGATGTTTCACTTCTCATCCAAGAAACTTCTTCAGCTGTGAGAAGTGAAACATCTTCAGAAAAAAACCAGGAAGTCCAGGTGCCTCTTGAAAAATGCACCTTTGGGATAAATTCTCCATGGAAATGGAGCAGCACTTCACATACAACTGCTAGTTTTAAGGAAACCCTTGGTTTAGCATTTACCGATGGCTTGTGATCAAATTATGACCAAACTTAACAATTTTGACACACTACCATGGTTGAGAGAAAGTCTGAAGGCAGAAGGCAATGCTATTTGAATAGCACTCTGAATATGGAGTGTCCTCAATTGACAGGTTCCCAAAATAAATAAGTTTTGTGACAGATTGAATAGGATTAATTGTGTAATTTGTTACATAATAGTCCTGAATAGGATGTTATGCTGATACCTCCCTGTGCTTCCCACACAGTGAAAGAGCTACAACATTTCTACCATGTTCAAATATTCCTTATCCCTTTGTTCTTTATCTCTTGTTTGCCTGGATCTTAGTTACTACGGGGCATCTAAGCTTTTCCTGCGATCATTTTTTATTTGGTTTTAGTTCAGAGATAGAGGGTAGCTGTTATACCCAGGATCTAACTCCATGCTGGATACATAGCACTGATGAAGTCCAATGCAAGTAGCATCAGTGGCTGCTAGTGCAGATGTGGGGTAAGAAAGAGTCCTAGCTGTTACCCATTTTAGCTTTCCAGATTCACACGATTATCCCACAGTGGCGAGAGCGAGAATATTAGGGTTTTTCTTTGCTCAGGGACAATATTCTCCTTTCATTTTCTAGTCCTTCGAAGTTTCTCAATAGCATTTATTTGGAGAACAACATTTAAAGGTCAGTGCATCAATAGTTTACTCAAAATCTGCAATATCCACAAATCTGCTATATCCACATCATAATCATTCTTCTGCTGCAGAAAAAAAGCTTCCTTGTTTGTTAAGCAAAAAAAAAAAGCTCTTTGTTTAGGCAACAAAAGAGAGAACTCTCCTATCTATTAAAGGCTAAGAAAACAACTGTCATTGCATTGAGCACTTTCCCATCTATGCACACGTATGTGGCGCCAGTGTATTTCCTCTTGCATAAATGATGTGTAGCATGTTTAAAGAAACACGTCAGATGCTCCACGATATTCCTTCACATCAAGACCTCAAATGCTCTCTTTTTCTCTCAAAACTTTTATTTGGTCTCATCTAATTTCGTTTTGGAAATGTTAAGTCTTGAAACATTTGTTTCTGGAGCTCAGACTCCCTTTGTGTTCTCTTACTCAAACATGGAAGTATTCTCAATTCATTTGGATAACAAAAGCATTTCACATTTAGCCACAAAGGCTGGAAATAAAAATGCTACTTTTTAGTTATTTAAAACAACACACAAAAGGGAAATTGTCAGTATAATGATTCTATGATATTCATCCAGATGACACAACATTTGGATGATTCTCTGTACACAGACACATTTGAATATTGTATAAATACACAGATATGCAGCATTCAGGCCAAGTTCAGCTTCTGGTTAGGGCAGTTTTCTTGGCAACAGTCCTAAAATGGTTTGATGGCAATTGTCTTTTCCCAAGATGTCTTTGTGACTTTTCACTGTAATTTATATCCTTCCTAACTAATCATTTCCAATCCTTTTTATCTTTATCAGGATTAGTTAAAGTCACGGATAAACTGAGAGGCTGCTCCCTGTTGTGTTTGCATGAAATACAAAATTAATCTCTGGGCATCATAAGTAGGAAGTGAGAAAAACTATTCTCTGATAACAGGTACAGGAAAACAGTCTACTTGAGTAGCTGTTTGGAAGCATAACCTCATAGAGGAGGCCAGATGCCTCCAATAAAAGGGCCTTAACACCTAGAACACCTCTCTCTAACAACAGAGCACCCATCCTTCAGCTCTCCCAGAGGACCACTTTAATTTCCCAGAGTTATGGAGTGTATATTAGAATCCATTAGAATGGCATTCTAGGCCAGTGTTCCTCAACCTTGACCACTTGAAGATGTGTGTATTTTATACTAATTCTTAATGGTATAGCTCCTGTGTATTCTCCATTTATCCCTCATCTCTTGTTCACTTTCATATCTCAGCTCTTGTTGACTTCTTGGCACACCTCCCATACTCCCCCCATGGGATCTTTTATCGTCTTATCTCATTCATGTTTGATCTAAGTATTTCTTCTATCTCTGCCACTTCTTCACTCTTTTGAACCTTCAGTACACCTTTCAATGATCTTTTCCTCACTTCAGGGGTATCTTTCTGTGTATCCCCTTCTAACTTTCGGTGTCTTAAAGTGTAATTCGCCATTTCTATTTCAGCTTCGACTGCCTCTTCTTTTTTATCGTTTTGTACCATTTGTTTTTTCCCTCTCCTGTCCTGTCCTCTGTTCTTTCTATTTTATTTCCTGTTTCCTGAATTGCATGTTTGTCTTTTGGTCGTAATTTTCCGGTCTCACAACTATATCATGTATCAATTCTTTTATCTCCCTATGGTTCCTTATTATCATTTCCTGTGTACCTTGGAGCGTCAATAATATTTCTTTTAGTAAGACATTTATTTCCCCTTGCAGTCCCATTTTGCCTTATTTTAATACATTTAAAATTTTAGTAATCTGTCAAAATCCCAATGTCCCACTTATGTCAAACCCAGATAGCCAATATTAGAGCAGTTCACACAATCACTCCATTAATTAGTCCCTTAACAGTCTCCACTTTGTTTCAAAACTCCAAGCTGTTTCACACTCTCACGCTGTCCAACATATTTATAATCCTCAAGGTTCTAAAAGTTGCATGTTTTCACAGTCTGCCTCCAAACACCAAGTATAATTAGTTTGCAGGTGTTTAGTGTGTTCCAGCCAATCTACTCTAGTCATAACAACTTTCCCTTCATCCACTTTTTCTAACTCTATATTGTCTTTCTTGGACATCCGGTGTCATTGTTACTTTTTTTTTCCTCCGCTTTTACTGCAAATAAAATGTCTCCAAATAAAAATATTTTCCAATAATTTCCCAAAGTTCTTCAAGTCAAGGTGGTAGTAAGAGTATAATCCAGAATTTTGAAACAGTTTAATTTTTGAACAGTTAACCAATGCAGTCTGTCCTTTATTTTTAAAATTACTTGTGACTACAATTTCTTTTCTTTCTTTTCCAAATCTGACAGTAGCTCCAGGTCTGTTGAGCCCCACTTTACAAAGATGGTGCTTTAGGGAAAATTCCATGGCAAATGTTAGATGAATTCTTACCCAGACCGAGCACACTGTTACAGGATCTTTCCTTTCTTCTCTTCCATTTCAGCTGTCTTCATGGCTTTGGTTTAGCCATAATGGCTGTCTTCTCTTCTGCTGGTTCTGTCGGTTTTCTTTGAGTTAGTCAAGGAGACTGTGCTCTCCTCATGACCACTGAAGCATCCCCTCTACCTTCATCACCCCTACAGGGTGACTTTCACCCCCATAGAGCCCCCTGACTGAAGAAATTGGTAGGCCTTCGTGAAGCTGCTGCTCATCTGCACCACTTCACAGTGACATCAACTGCCTTCTTTCTGGACTGTGATTCCAACAAATCCCCAGTGCTACTGTGCAGAATCTAGCCACCTGCGCTGTAGTTATGGACTGTTCATTCTTAAGCAGCCACTGGAGATAAGCAGTATCGGAACTGACAGGATGTCTAGCAATTATTGGAAGAATATGTTTTCTCCAAATTTCTGTATAAAAGGAACATTGAAGGAGTATATGTCTACATCTTGTTGTGACTCGATCACCACCTGCTGCTGTTCCGGCAATCGACACAGATTTGGATGAAGACCTGGAGTCGGTTGCTGACAGCGTGGCAGAGGTGGCTGACCCTCCCATGAGCTGGCAAGTGGGCCAGCAGGGGCCAGTCATCCAGCAGGAGCCAGCAGGAGCTGGTGGGGACTGACAGCAGTGGGGAGGAGCCCTTGGCTGACGCAAGGACAAGTCATGTCATGAGCAGGCAGTTGCAGCTTCAGCCACACCAAAAGGGGAGAGGCCAGGTTGCAGCTGACCAATAATTGGGTCACACCCTAGAGTGGTTAAGAAGGGTGTGGCTGAGCTTTGTCCTTTGCAAAAAACAACATTCATAGAACCTGGTTGGAGAACTCTCATGCTGTGAATTGGTTTGGACGGCTTCCAGTATTCCCTTGTCAGCTCTTGGATTCATGCCCAGTACCTGTCTCCTATTGATGTATGTCCTTTGACTCCCCTCTCGGTTCCCCATGGATTCTGCTTTAAGAACAGCTCTTCGCTTTTAAACTACTCAAAACGGTGGGGTTTGTTCCTTCTTCATTGATTTTGGTTTCAGAGGGGAGGGGAACAGAACACCTCTCCTGAACCACAGGAACAGAGTCTTTCAATCAATGGTATCTTTTTATACTTATATACAAAATGGCCGATGGAAGTGTATGGCACTGTGTGAGAGAAAATGCTTTCTGATGGTTTGGTAACTTTGAATGGTATGCTAATTCTTTGGGTGGAGTTGGGTGCTAGAATAACTAACCTTGCTTTTGTCAACAGGCCAAAAAAGAGGGCAGGTCAGGATTTAATAATGGATTTGCAGTATCTGTGCACCCTGCCTGCTTCAAATAGTTAATCATGTCTCTTTCTCCATTCACCATTCAAGATCCAGGCAAGTTTTGTGTTGTGGAAACAAACTAAATTGTTCTCACCTACAATATTGGGATATGTAGGTGTCCTTGCTTGCTTATTATAGTAGTTTATTCGTTAGATTTATAATCCCCCCTTTATTTCTTCAATCTAGTGTTTCAACTCAACATAGATATAAATAATCTGCTTTGACATTGTCTACAGTTGTAACTGATAATAATTAGGTATTGCTTTCTAATAATTAATTTGCATTTGTTTATTGAGCATTTCCGGCACTTTCTTGGATAACTTTTCTCTCTGCTGACTTTCAGGTTAATTATTGGATAGGAAGACTATTGCTTCCCAATCTTTCTCTTTGTACTGTTACATTTAATTAGAGGCAAATATACTATGTGTTATTAATAAGTATACACAGCTCACTGAATGGCCTTCTTTTTCACAACTTTTAAAGATTTATTTTTTTTTTGCTTTTAATATTTGATTGAGAAGTATCTGGGCCAGTTTTTAACAAGCCAATAGCTAACTTGTGCTTGGATGTCACTTCATTGTCCCAGTTAGAATGAGTGACAAAATAGGGGGCGGGGGAAGGGAGGAAATAAAAGTAGAGGCAACAGATGTGCTGGTTTCAGTGAATTTCTCATATTACCAAAATGTATCTCTATTTGCCTTTTAGTACTGTTCATGGGGTTTTCATGGCAAAGATACTGGAGTGGGTTGCCATTTCCTTCTCCAATATATGCTGGTCAAGAAGCAACAGTGAGAACTGGACACGGAATCACTGATTGGTTCAAAATCGAGAAAGGAGTTCGG
>JANHFR010007511.1:1666-15948 GCA_032468015.1 Mimophis mahfalensis | reverse complement strand
GTTGGCAGAAGCTGGGACAAGTAACGGGAGCTCACTCCGTTATGCAGCACTCGGGATTCGAACCACTGAACTGCTGATCTTTCTGATCGACAAGCTCAGTGTCTTAGCCACTGAGCCACTGCATCCCTTTTATTGCGCATTATATGTGGAGTTATATGGATTTGTTGTTTGTCATTTGTGTTGTTTTTAACTCAAACTGTACATAAAGACTATTTTTTTATAAAAAAAAGATCCAGGTGTCTGGTGACATTTCCAACATTTAGATGATTTATCTTTAAACATCCTTGCCAGCCTTGCTGGTGCCAAGCATCAGAGTTTCTAGTAGAAGAAACTGTATGCAGCAAGAACATCTTAGAATTGTTACCCAGATGACAGTTGGATTTTGTTCTTTTTATAGAATTAATCAGGAAGAAGTTACTATCCCCAAGGCCTTTAACAAAGGCAAGATATATTACCATCGTAACACAAATACAGATGTTTAATACTAACTGCTCTATATTTGGCCTGGGAATTGTCTTAATTTAGAATTTTATGGACAACTAAATGAAAAATGTTCTATCATTTACTGAAAATAAGATGGGATGCAGTTCTACTGGAGCTCTGAATTGTGAGATAGACGTTCCCAGATAATGCAATAAATTATTGACAGTTCAAAACATTAGATTCCACAGATGGGTGGATAACTCCATTCATACATTTTAAGATTACCATTCCTTTTCTTTTTAATTTTAATGAGAGAGAAAAAAGAATGGATTTGTTTGGCCTAGAATGTAGCCGCCCGATAATAGAAAACATTGGTATATGTTAAATCCAAGGCAGACACCTTCCTTGGTTTCCTATTGACTTAGCAGATTGAAAAGGGTAGGATTCAAATATTTTTACTACTGGTTCTGTGGGTGTGGCTTGGTGGGCATGGCTATGCTGTCGGCCAGTCAGAGGTATTTGCCAGTGTTGGCCAATCAGAGGTGGTTTGCTCATTCTCCAAACCAGTCAAAATTACTGCTACCAGTTCTCCGGAACCCGTCAGAACTGGCTGAATACCACCTCTGAACAGTATAGGCCCTGACAAATGCAGATGCAGGCATCCAGCTGTCCCATGTGAAAATTTATTGGTTTGTGGTGATTGTATTAATGTCTTCTGTCATGTGAACCCCATCATTCAGATGGGAAAGTTGCACCATCCAATCCCTATGTTTAATTTCATTAAGTCAGCTATGTTCTTCATTGCCCTCTGCTTGAAAACAGCAACTAAAATGTAGATAAGAACCCAACACCTCCAAAAGGAAGAAGAGCAAATCAAACACATAACTATTTCATGTGTGATCCCATGTCAGGAGACAATTAAATGAATGAATAAAAATGCCAGCAGGAAATTCAAATTTAACTTTTGAGTGTCCTTCAGTGATATTTTGAACAACTTAACAGTCTTCCAAAGACATTTTATTTTATTTTTTTTAAAAAGAGCAACAACGAAGCATGGGTTTCACCCTGCTCTTGTAAATTATGGCTACTGCCCACATTTCACAAAAAAACTCCTGAATTTAATAATTCTGTACCAGGATAAGTGTCCAATATATCCCAATGAATGGAGGGTGGAGATGGGAGCACTGGGTGGAATCTTTTGCTGTGTTCAAATTTTTTTAAAAAATTCACGAACAGGTAACAAGTCATGAAACATATATATTTTGGATTATGTTCTTTGGCACCTGGAAACATTCATAACCCATTCATCTAGAAAAATCAGCGTCTAAGCTATTTTATTAGGTGATGTATATATTAAAACACCTAATGTAAATTATTTTTTTAGGAGCAGGATTTCTTCTTTTCTTTTTTTTTTTCTGTTTTGCTCTATCAAACTAGTTAGATTATTAAGTCTACTTTTTAAAACGTCCAAGCACATTTTTTCTTGGATGGAGAAAGATATTGAATAGCATAGATACCAGACATCTATGAAAATATTGTAAGTTTATTTCAAAGGACGGGGGACGGACGGGAACCCTGTGTAGTGAATTGCAGATACGGGCAAGCATTCAGCCATCCAACTTCTCCAGGAGAATTACTTTGATTCTCCTCCATCTTTTTCATAGGCAAATGGATTAATCTGCTACCACTATTATTCTTGAATTCTCTTCAATTGTTTTAAACTAAAGATATGTGGTTTAGCCTGGCATGGGACTGAAAGTATATAAATGTTAACATTACAGAGACACCTGTTTATTCAATGGCCAGAACAATAGTTATCACCAAAGTCTCTGTGAGGGAGTTAGAGAACTTAGAAATGTTGCTTTAATATTTCACCTAACAGCGTGCACAGTAAAACTGCAGGGCAGGCACACTTCCCACTCACAGCTTCTGCAACCTCCTCATAACTATTATTGATGGAAAATGTGCTCCTCCGTGTCTAAGCATTGGGGGGGAGTCACCTTGGTTCCCATTTTATAGAGGAGGGACAAGATCAGGCTTTCATCCCACCAGCTTTCTTCCTGAGAAAGTAAAAACCGCCCTCTCTGTGCTTCTATAATGCAGAAAAAAAGAGACCAGGGATTTATAGCTACCTCCTGAATACTTCCTGAATATCTACTTTAACTCAGTAAGGAATTCAGCATTTAGTGTCAAGGGTATGACACTAAATATTCCAAAGAGCTGCCTGGTTTTCTAGCTATTAAAAATTGCAGCCAGAAGACTTTTTATTAAAAAAAAAAAAAACCTTGCCAAAAATAGAACACTTTACTCCCAAACTAACACACTGGCTGTGTTCCCGAAACACATTTAATTTGATGCTCCAAGTACATACTTAAATAGAGGGAGAAGTTAGGGTATTATCAGAACACGGAGGAGAGAGTTAATTAAATTGGCCAACTAATCTTAAATCTAGTCCAAAACAGACCCAGTCATGCAGATTATGAGTGAGTTGTGGGAATGGTTAAATCTAATCAGTTAACTATTTTGCATATATGTAGGTCTCCAAGAACTAAGAAAAAGAAGATTCTGTATTACAGAACCTGCTAGAAAGGCATGGCAGTGTAGAACGTACTGCCCAAACACTGATTAGCTGCAAAGGCCAAGTGACAGCTATTGCTGCTTCCCTGACAAGTGGAGAAGAAATGTGTGCTGGGATGGTTAACATGTTAGAGAAGGTCTATGAAGGCCCACAGCAAATCTTAGTCAAGCTTACTGGATAATGTTGGATCAGCCGTTTTCAACTCAACCTACTTCACAGGTTGCTATTGAAAGGAAAAAATGGAGGAGACATTCTATATATGCAGCCTTTAGCTTCTGGAGGAAAGGTAGAATGTAATCTCTCTCCCCCACCCCTCCTCTTCCTCCTCCTTCTCCCCACCTCAACTTTTATATCTCTATCCATCCTTGTTGGTGCTTCCCCAGTGACAGGATTCAAATAATTTAACAACTGCCCTAATGACTGGCTGAAAAAAGATCTACACATCGATGGAGGAAAGGCCATGGCAAAGGCAGGAAAGCAGGCTGGGCCACAGGGACCATGTGGTCGAGGCAAGCAAGGGAACCGGAGAACAGTAGCAGCTATGCCATAGGCATGACTTTAGGTACTGGCCAAGGCAGGCAAATTAAGATAAGGAGTGGATGGGTGGGGCATGGTGGGGCAGGGCCAGCCATTGGTGAGTTCGGCCAGTTCTCTGAACTGCATAAAAAGCTAACAACCAGTGTTCCCAAATTGGTGCAAACTGGCTGAATCCCATCTCTGCATGTGACCCTATCAGCCATAACTTAGCATATATATTTAGCAGAGGTTCTGGCAGGACAAAGCCCTGTTAGCTGGGTTAGTTTTACAGTTATTAGAATCTTATCCATTTTCTGTTGGAAATGCCTTCCATGTGGAAAGCCCAGGGGTGGGATTCAGCCAGTTCTGACCAGTTTGGCCTAACTGGATGTTAATTCTATGTCTGGTTTGATCAACCGGTAGTTGTAATGACTGGATGGCCCCACCCACCCTGCCTTGCCTCTCCCAGGTGTCTTCATGTGGCCCATTTTGGATGCCGGGTAAATGCAGGGCCCGCGTGGAGGCTCTGGGAGGGTGAAAAACAGGCCTCCTGAAAGTTCTGGAAGGTGGAAACAGGCCTGTTTCTGGCCTCTGGAGGGCCTCTGGTGCGTGGAGGAGGCCATTTTCACCCATCTGGCGGCTCAAAGAAAGCCTCTAGACCCTGGGGACAACAAAAACTGGGCACAGAACTGGTTGCTAAAATTTTTGTATCCCACCTCTGGTTGGTTGGTGCTCTTCATGTCGTTAAATAAAATTGTTGATAATTGATTAGCTTCTAGTATAATTGAATGCATCAAACATCCAGTAGTTTGGGACAATGAAAATAAAATCCCATAAAATATATAATTGAGCCCACATATTTAAAAAATATTGCATTCCATATCCAGGCCAGTTGAGAAAAGATTTAACCATTGCATTTAAGAATTAGATATACTTTCCCAAATTGCTGGAACATCAGGGTTTATGTGAGATTAGTCTAGGGCAGTGATGGCAAACCTTTTTGGCACCGAGTGCCAAAAGGGGGGGGAGGCGTGGGCATGGCCACCCACGTGTCATTTTCTTTTTGGGCTTGGGAGAGCTATGCCCTTCTCCTGCGTGCGCGCCCCCCCCCAAGCCTCCAAAACACCGAAAAAACCGTGAACAGTAATGTTAAATTTGCGGGGGGGTTGCGTTTTGGGAGCTTTGGAGAGCACGGGCACATGCGTGAGGGGGTGGGGCATAGTGGGCGGCATTCCCTCCACCACCCCCATGGGTGCGCACACCCTCTCAAGCCCAAAAACGTCAAAAAAACCCACTAAATTTTGAGGGGTTTTGGCATTTTGGGGCTTGGGAGAAGTGCGCAGGCGTGGGGGGGGGGCGGGGAGAGGGGATAGCTCGCGTGCCGGGCAACATGGCTCCGCGTGCCACTTTGGGCACACATGCCATAGGTTCGCCATCACTGGTCTAGGGATCAAAAAATTTAGAGTTTTAATTATTTATCACAGCTTCTTAGGTGTTTGAGATGCTGAAAGTCTTTGATTTCAAGAGATTTAAATTCTGTAGCCATACTCTTTTTTTTTATTATATATTTGATATGAAGATAAACCAAGGTATACCACAATTTCTCCATCATCCAGCACTGTGTCATTATTTAAGAAAAGAGGCCTATAATCATTCAACTGCAGCATACAAATATCTCCAAAATAGAAATAAAGTGGCATTCTACTGAAGTGTCTTATGGGGAAAACCGGCACATTTGAAAGGATATATCAAAATTGGGGATAAGTTTCAATAATTCATATTATTGTGCAAAATGTGATACAGGTAGTTCTCAGGCTATGATGGCAATTGAGACTTGAAATTTCTGTTTCTAAGCAATGTGATTGTAAAGTGGAATGTCACATGAACCCATTGCTAAGCGATAGAAATCCCAGCAGATCTGGTTGCTGTCATAACCCCAAGTCTTCACACTCTTTAAGCAGGAAAAGGTTGGAATCCCAGGCAAGCGACCAAAAAAGTGGCTGTAGTGGGAGTGACTTCTGAGTTCCTGGCAGCTTCCTCACTGACTTCATGGGAGGCCAGGAGGGAACAGCATAAATTGCAGTCACATGATCATGGCAGACTCTGATGACAAAATCACAAGATGGTCGGTCACCTGAGCACCCAGATCATGATCACATGACTGTAGGCACACTGTGAGTGAAAGCACCAAGAGCTCCCCTCGTAATCCCCCTCCATTCAATGCTATTGTACCTTTGAACGGTCATTGAACAAAAGGTCATAACCCAAGGACCAACTGTAACAGACTGGCATATGAAAAAAACCCCAGATGTGAACTATTTATAGCAGCCTAGTGAAATTATCTTATGTACTATGATCAGTGGGAGCAGCAGCTGAATTCAAACATTTGCATATGGGAGACAGTATTAGCTCAAACTTTCTATATAGTAATAAGATAACCTACTATAATTATCAGTAAGATTTATAGTTACATTAACCACAAGATGCAATGTGTAACCAGTTTCATTCTTATCAGACACAAGTGGGTGATAACCCAGCTTCGCCTGGGTTTAGTCGTGCCTAACCCTGGTCTCTTGCGCAGGAAAATCCTGTAGTTGGGACTCACACTGTTAGTAGCTCTATGTGTCACACAGTTAGTAGCTCTTTGTGTTTAGTCAGTCCTGGTGCTGCTCTCTCACGCAGCGTCACAACTCAGGGGGTGCCCCCTTGTGGACTACTGATTTTTAGGACACACAGGCCCCCCAAAGGGTGCTATTATTATGTTATTCAACACTAAGTGTGTCTGACACACACACACACACACAGACACAGTATTTGTTCCCAGAGAATAAGTCATCTGTGTACCAAGTTTGGTTGAAATTGGTTGAGCTGTTTCAGAGTGTATGTGGAATATACACACACACATTCGATTTTTTATATATAGATGAATAGCCAGATATTGTTTTACGGAGTCCCAACTATCTACTGGGAACTCCCAGATCTTTATATTTTAGGTAACCAAATACAACATATTAGTTTTAGGAACGATGCTTTAGGTCCTGAGATTCAGCAGTTGCAGGGACAGATATATAAAATTTCAATGCAATTGAGGTTTTTATTAAGCAATTGGAACAGAGATATACAAATGTTATATCGTGTCATGCTTCATGTACAGGGGGCATCACATAGTATAAACAACTGTATCCCTCTGCACTGACGGTTTAAGGGAAGATGGACATCCTGACAGAGCTTCAATAAGATTTACAAGTACTGATCTCTTGTCATTGTCTCAATGGTCAAAGAAGGTATGCACATTCCATGATATTATAGTTGTTCCCAGAAGAGTAACAGATTTCCTAGTCAGATTGTGACACTTTTTGATTGGTATGTATAGCCTTCAAGTTGAAATGCAGGTACATGCAAACAGTCTGATTGATGTTTGACTCTCACGTGCTCTTACAAAGCAGCAAGATTTTGATGGCAGAACCACTATTTTGCCCAGATGCTGGTAATTTATAGTACTTTAGTATTGTCCATTCACTCACAACTCCTGGCAATTTTCATGTAATATAAAACACAGAAACAACAGGACAATGGCAAACAAAATTAGTTGCTTGCACAATCTACCATCCTACTAACAATAGAACAGTCATTCAGGCATGACAGCTCTCACCACCATCCAAAGCGTAGACAGGAGGCGGCTAGAGACATGTCAGGGGACAAGGGTGCCTTTAGGCCTATATCTCCCTGAATTCTTGAAAGGATGATTAAACAGACTACTTGGTTATATTGAACTGTATAACTGAGTAGTCTGTATATCTCAAAACTATATTTAAAATGTGCATAAAAGTGAGACACAGAAGTTTGTCTGAGCAATGGTAATCCAGCTATACTCAGTGCTTCTGAGACTGAGCAACGGAAGTAGAAAGGAAGGCTCAAGGGTGAGAGAGAGGGAGAGGGAGAATAGATAAGGGAAAAAATTGGGATGCTTCAGATAAATGGCTTTATAATGATACATTTTACTTCTGCTCCAGCTACAAGCAAAATTGCTTTTAACTTTCTACACCATCAGAGGACACCATTAGTGTATCTCAGTATGTTTAGTTCCATCTTTGTATGGTATGGTTTTAACATTAGAGTAGTGTTAGAAAGCAACTCAACTTACCTGTATGCAACATTCTATCTCTCTGTCTCACATAATTTTCTTTTGGATGAGGTAAAAAGGCAGTGGATATCTTGTGATCAGTCACAAGAAGTAAAAAATGCTGTGTGTAAAAATTTGCTTCTGTCCACTTAATTTCATGGAAGCAAGAATGGGATGTGATAGGAGAAGCATAACAATAAATTGAGTTTAGTAGGAACAATCTGTGGGTCATCCTTTCAGATACATTTCCACACTTACACAGATAACGTAAGTCCAAACCTGCCACCATGCTTTCAATGTCAGCCACAGTCATGCGATACCCTTTGACTTTCTCCTTGTAAATTTCCCAGCTTCCCCATCAGAATTGGACACCTTGCTGTGCCAACTCACCATGGTCAACTTGCCACGGGATAACTCAACATGGACAACTCGCCATGGACAACTCACTGGGTTGGGACAGCAGCCCAATGGCTGACTCGGGGGACAATTCAACAATTCAATTTTTTAAAATATTTTTTAAAATATTTTAATTCTTGTCATTCACATTTCATTTTGACCCTTCTTTGGAACCCTTTCTTTAATGAGGGTACTTGCAGGAACATCTGCTGCCAGCAACAACCTCCCATTGCCCAGTGCGTTCCCACAGACAGGCCCTCCTCAGGGTGCTGTCAGCCAGACAATGTCAGCTGGCAGCCCCCAAGGGGAGGGCTTTTTCTGTGGGCGCACCCACCCTTTGGAATCAACTACCCCTGGAGCTCCAGATGGCCCATGATCTCCGCTCTTTTCGCCGTGATCTGAAAACTTCATTTGGCTGGCCTGGACTGATGGGGATTTTAAACTTGTATGTCCAAATTTTAACTTAAATTTTAAAATTATTTAATGAGATGGGTTTAATATTTTTTTAACTTTTTCATTGTATATATTTTATTGTTGTGAACCACCCTGAGTCCCCAGGGAGATAGGGCGGCATAGAAATCTCATTAAAATAAATAAATAAATAAAATGATTGTATTCCACTATTTCTTTGATAGTAGTGTAAGTCTTGTCTCGTAGCAAGTTGTCTTGCAGCACGTTGGCCACGGCAAGTTGTCTCATGGCAAATGGGCCACGGTGAGTTGGCCACAGCAATTTGGCTGTGATGAGTTAGCAGTAGCCAGTTGTCATAGACCCAAACCTTTTCAAGCTAGAGACTTCAAACGGGCTAACTTACAAAATGCTGAGATCCATTATTCCCATGGGAATGAAATTTTGGAATGTTCTTGCTGCTTCAGCACCTCCACGCCCCCATATTTATATGACTCTTTTTTTCAGTGTTCTCTGACACCTTCCCACAAGTCAATGGGGAATGGGAGAACACTGTGAAAGAGAGTTACATAACTATGGCAGCGTGACAGAGATGAAGCAGCAAGAACTTTCCAAAATTTAATTCCCGTGGGAGTAATGGGTCCTGGCATTTTGTAAGTTAGCCCATTTGATGTCTCCTGGTTGAAAAGATTTTACCTATGATGTACCCTGTTACCCAATTAAAAGTTACAGACCTGAAAGTTTTAGTAGTAGTATATAGAAGGATTGGTCACACAGCAGTAAACAGATTTGCATAAATTAGATTTATGTAAAATTTAAGTATATAAATTAAATTATATTCCCAGTATCTGGAGTATCATGCACTGTCTTCCACAAATTTTCTGTTACTCTCCAAAAATCTGGTTATCTAAGAATCAACACCAAAAATTTTATCTTCAACAATTTTCATTTTACAAGCATTCTTTCTGACGTCCTCCAAAAATGGGATCATTTGAAAAGCAGAGTCCTAAGTACAATTTTAAAAAAGGTTTATTGCTTTTTATCAAACTAATTATTCATTTTTTTAAGAATCCCTTTTCTGTAATTTATTGGTTTAGAACCAAATGACTTTTCTTATACATTTCTTTTATTTGAGTAACTAATATTGTCATTCAAATTAAATGGAGCAGGTGGTATTTCTGCTAGTACAGAACCCATGTATTTGAACTATAATAACTTTTCTACAAAATATTTCTAAAACATTGTCATTTAGTTAATAATAAAGGCATTCAGAGAAATGTTTCCATAGATACTTATTCTGATGGCATAGTTGAGTCTTCTCTCACAGTCAGATGTCAAATACCAATAGTGGTCCTCTTTATTTTTTATTCATGGGAAAGGCAAACAAAGGTAAATAGGATATGTGTTGCCCTGCCAGCCAGTTCTCCTCT
Organism: Mimophis mahfalensis; assembly: GCA_032468015.1. NCBI lineage: Eukaryota > Metazoa > Chordata > Lepidosauria > Squamata > Mimophis > Mimophis mahfalensis. Next base: position 6,074 of record JANHFR010007511.1, on the reverse strand, counting down.
ACCCCATCTTATCCTTGACTTCAAGCAGCTGGAAATCCTTTTGTAATCATGAAAGCACCCAATACAGTTCAGAATACTGGGCTTCTACAGTTCTACTTCAGGTAATCTTTGACTCACAACCTCAGTTAAGCCTAAATTTCCCTTGCTAATCAAGACAGTTGTTAAGGGAGGTTTGCCTCATTTTACAACCTATCTTGCCAGATCTGTTAAGTGAATCACTGCAGTTGTTAACTTGGTAAGACGGTTGTTAAGTGAACCTGGCTTCCCCATTGATTTTGTTTGTCAGAAGCTCAGAAAAGGTGACCATATGTGTTCTGTCCCCGCTCCCAATATAACAAAGTAGCCCCAAAATAACCAGTCAAAAACCACCAGAGGAAGGGTTAATAATCACCAGTTCGTGTAATTCTTAAATATAAATAATTCAGGCAAAGAAACGTGGACAGTCTGCCAAAGTCAAGCCCATAAATCAAAGGAAGTTCAATTTGGAGATAACAAACAGAATACAAACGGAGTTTCTCTGAAAGCAGTCCAAGGGTCAGAATTGTAAATCCAGCAATGAAAAGAGAGTCCAAAAAATCCAAGCCGAGAGTCAATACGAAGTTTTCCAAGAGAGCAAGATGTGACTAATTGTTGAACTTTGTCCGTCACAAAGTTCCCTAATTAGCAGCAAACCTAAATACCCTCAATAGGGTGTGGTTCGCCATGCCTACTCCCTCCGACCTCTCAGCTCCCTGCGTCTCTTGTCTTGCCTGCGACAAATCGGGTTAAGCCACGATGTATCCTCTTCCGGTGGAAGTTGTTGTCTTGAGGGGGAGTCAGGTGGAGGCTGCTGCACGGAGAGGAAAGAAGGGCCTGGCAGGGATTCCTCGTCTGGAGGTTGCTGTATTAACGGGGGGGAGACCTGGCAGCCCCTCCTCATCCTCCTCTGAGTCCTCCTCCTCTCGAGGAGCAGGCCTGGCTGACGGAGCCACAACAATATGATCCCATCTCACATGACCCAGGATGCTGTATGGTCATGAATACGTGCCAGTTGCAAAGCATCTTAATTTTGATCTCATGGCCGTGGGTATTTTGCAACAGTCATAAATGTGAAAAATGGTCACAAGTCACTTTTTGCGGTGCCATTGATACGAAAGAAATGGTTGTAAGTCAAGGACTTCCTGCATATCAAGAACTTCTAGGATTATTAGCTGAGGGCTTTACTAGTACAAAAATTGGAGTGGCACTTTCTCCCAGAGTCACTGTTTTGCTTGAGACATATCAGAACTGGAAACTGTTAAAGGATTGATTGAAACACATGGAAGAGACATGAAACCAGTTTGTCCATTTCAACAGTGAATGGAGAAAGGAAATTATCTACCCTATTATGGTTTAAGAGTACTAATTTTGGTCTGTTTTCTACACACGGCTATGACTGCTTGCTGAGATTAGTTTTTCTTTTGTACACTTTCTTGTTCCTGTTTTTAGTCTAAAAGGCATTCTGAGAGCCCAGGTGCCTGATCGTAAAGTTCCAAGTGACTTGAAGCTCATAAGCTGACTGCTCTCCCAGTAGAGTCACTTCTGAAGTAAAAATATATCTTTCTGTATTTTCAGCTGCAATTCTTCTGTCATATCAGCAGTGTGGAGCAGTCTTTCATAGTTACTGCCCAGCTCTGGCTTGCCTATTGAACAAATCTTTACCTTTGAAATACAATAGCTTGAAAGTTTAACATCAGATCAGTGGTGGGCTTCGAATTTTTTTACTACCAGTTCTGTGGGCATGGCTTGGTGGGTGTGGCTATGCAGTTGGCCAATCAGAGGTGATATTTGCTGGTTCTCCAAGCCAATCAAAATTATCACTACCAGTTCTCCGGAACCTGTCAGAACTGTCTGAATACCACCACTGCATCAGATGAACCATTTGGAAAACATCTTGAATAATTTTGAATTCTTTTACATGGATATCACTTTTTTCCTCTCTCCAGACTAACTAAACAAAACATGGGCGAGCAGATTAAATGATAGAATACAATATATGTTTTAAATGTATTTTTGACTGAGGCTTCACACTTGAACTATATAACACAACATGAGATCAAAACATACAGTGAAAACAAATGGCAGAAGATCATTTTTCCCCCTTAGTTAAGAGAGGATGGAAGATTATATGTACAGCACCTGTAAAGAAGTTAAAGAGACGGGGAAAATACAAATCTAAAAAATTATCTCAGTCCTGAGCCCTGAACTTAAAAGAAAAAAACCCACCTATTTAAATATTGAGACTGTAAAATAATTCTTTCAAATTTGGTGAAACACTTTTTTCAGACAAAGTAGCAATCAGAGTAACTATGAACTGAAAATATTCTGCTTGCAAGGTTCTCTCAGGTCATTCCTGTGATGTTACAGGTCTTGATATATCCAGGATTTTTAGCTGACAGGATACCTCTCAGAGGTTTCACTTAATAATTTGAAGAGAATCATAAGGAGAATCGTGCCATCTTATATAGCTAGGGGGAAGAATTAATCAGTGCCAGGCTAATGAATTTTTAATTCCTTCCTGGAGAACAAATTGATGGTGGCATGTAATCTGGTTTCACTTGTATCTTGAAAATTTTCAGCACCTGGTATTGTATACCTGAAATGTGTGTGTGTGTGTGTGTGTGTGTGTGTGTGTTATCATCATATAATCAATTGCTTATTGTAGATGGGATAGTAATAGGAATGGTGGGAGAAAATAACTTGTGAACAGGTATGATGCCATCCTACGTTGTCCCTAAGAGGATTGTGATGAAAGAACATTTTGTACAATGAGATTCAAGTTCAGATTTACCTTCATTTTTGGCCTTTCCAAGAACTCTGATGGACATACTCATGGATAAAAGAGTTACTATCCGAATGCATTAGCAATGGCTAATGTCCTGTAATTGCATTTCTAGTTATTCCAGAACGCCATATGAAGTTTCTGTGTCTGTGTGTGAGACAAGAGAGAGGGAGAGATTAGTCTGGTCCTGCTTGAAAAAATTCCCAATATCCCTTGGCCACTGGGAAGTTGGTATTTCTTTTAATATTCACGGCTCCGTTAGATAATGCCATCGTGTTCCTGTCCTGTTTGACAGCTTCCCCTTTTCCTGATTGGCCACTGTAAGAACGGAAGGCTGGATTAGACAGACTTTGACATGGGTTCTTACGTTTATGCGCCCTAAACACAACTGCGTGCACACTTCAATTTCTCTGGGGGGGGTTTCTTTCCTTTTTGCACTAATAAAATTAGAGAAGCAGAAGCCAACAGAGCCTCTGACAGTGCTATAAACCTTTCACTACGGTGATGAGTCACCTGAAGCCAATCCATCCATATGGTTTAATTAACAATGTGATCAGTGCATTATGTAAGATACAGGTGAAACAGCAGCTGCAGCAGTGACAGTAGTTATAGGAAATGACAGGCAGGGTGTCATTAAATCAGTAAGGCTGTCAGATATTCTCAGGCAGGGGGGAAAAAGTGTATCTCACATGCCTCACTCCCTTTTAGAATGAGTGTAATTTTCTGTGAATGATAAGTGAATGAGTATTTAAAGCCAAGTCCATTAATTTGCAGTCCATGCATAATGTAATCTTTGGCAACTACATATAGAATTTAACCACAGTGCTCAGACAATAGTCTGATCTACAGAGACCATCCTCTGGTGGATGAAAGGAGTAATTTTCTTTCATGCCATTTCATCCTTGAGTTTCATCTAAAAAAGGTTGCTTGATTTTGGGGGTGTCGGGAGGGAAAGGGAGAAAGGGAAAGGTTCTGAGACAACATGTGGTACTTCTGCAGTGTGGTGTTGAAATCAAAGAACCCTTTAAACATCCAAGCTGATTTAACTTATGGTTTGATCTGTATTCTTCTAAGAGGAGTCAAAAGGTCAGTGAATACAGTAATTAACTGCACCATGTATTCTCATAGCTGACACTTCCAATAACATTCAATCTATACAGGACTCTGAGCAGAAAAGTTCCCAGCTTTTCTGGGATGAGCTCAAGAAATAAAAGGCTGATGTTGGGAGCAAAATTATTACGGGGTGCACCTGGAGTTTCAAAGTTGAAAAGTGAAAGGAAACCTACAAAAAATATTTTTTTTTTTTAAAGTGGCATGATGCAGAAGGGTTTCCATTTGATTTCTGCAGTGAAGCTGAATCAAAATGTCTCAACTTCTAACATGTTCTGATTAATAACCACCATTATACTATCTTCCTGTAAGAATGGCCTTTCCAACTCACTGAAGCTATAGTTCTAGGTAAAGAATTGAGGAATAATATGTAATTCTGGGCTTCAGTGTTGCATTTCTAATGTCCTCACTTTTTTTTTATTATCCCATTTATATGCTGCCCTTCTCCGGAGACTCAGGGCGGCTTACAATCTGTTTAAGCACAAATCAATGTGCTTA